>ML111907.1:19232-80987 GCA_003697995.1 Taxidea taxus jeffersonii | reverse complement strand
GGGGTTGGGAGAGGGGGGTGGGGTTACATTATATGTTTAAATAAAAAAATTAAAAAAAAAAAAAACTCTTCCTGGAAAATGGCCATGACCATTCAGTTAGGCTTGCCTTTGGCTGCTTTCAAGTGACAGGAGCAGAGCTGAAACAGCACACAGCCAGCAGAACCTGAGCTATTTACTGTGTGGCCACCTCCAGAACAAGATGATCAACCTCTAAAATGGCCAATCATGTTAATCTTCTCAAATGAAAATGTGATACAATTTTCATTGTTCAACAATCATTTTTCAAGACAATGCAGTCAGTATCAGGCCATCGCCCCTTAGAATAGCAAAGCTCAAAAAAAAAAAAAAAAGAATAGCAAAGCTCTATAAGAAACTATCAAAAAATAGAAATGTCTAGCTCAGAGACAAATAGCACATAAGTGAGGGGGCCAGATGGAGGAGCCGGTTCCTATGGAGAATGTCTAGCTAACTTTTAAGATGACTGCAATTCAGGTAACATTAAAACATTTGATAACCAACTCTGTCTAAAAACCTATGCATGAGTCCCCTTGGGAAAGAGACAAAAGGAGGAGAGACCATTCTGCCTTCATGACTTTGTGATCTGATAAACAGCGGACGAAGCAATTTCCCCCACTGAGCCCTGGCAAGCCTTTAGAATCTCAAAATAGCCCTTCAGCTACCCACATGGACACAATGAAGGTGTCACATCACGTGAAATCTGTTGTACATCCTCGTGCTAGGAGCAGGTAAGTAACAGGCAATTTCAGAGATCAGGCAACAGCTTAACTCAGTACTACTGACATGTGGACCAGTTAGCCCTTCGTTGTGGGGGACTGTCTGTGCATTGCAGGACATGGAGCAACAGGCCTGGCCTCTCGCCCTCTCCCCAGTTATGACAACCAAAAGATATTTCCAGACTGCCAGATGTCCTGGTGGGGGAAGGAGGTGGTCAAAAATCACCCTGATTAAAAGCCACTGGTCTGGGGCACCTGGGTGGCTCAGTTGTTAAGCATCTGCTTTTGGCTCAGGTCATGATCCCAGGGTCCTGGGATCGAGCCCTGCATCGGGCTCTCTGCTCAGTGGGGAGCCTGCTTCTCCCTCTCTTACTCCCCCTGCTTGTGTTCCCTCTCTCGCTGTGTCTCTGTCTGTCAAATAAATAAATAAAATTTCTTAAAAACCTGGTCTGAGTGAAGCAGAGGGTCTACAAAACTAAAAGCAGTTAAAACAACAAAAATAGGGGCGCCTGATTGGCTCAGCCAGTAGAGGATGATACTCTTGAGTTCAGAGTCATGAGTTCAAGCCCCACAATGGGCATGGAGCCTACTTGGGCAGAGGGGTGGTGGTAAGAAGCTACACAGACAGATGGGGTCATATTACAGTGGGTTTTGAAGGTCAGACTAAAGACTTCAATGTGAAAACCCTAGAAGCACCATCAAAGGTTCTGAGCAGTCAAAGGTTGTCCAGACATTACTTCACAGGTCCCACCTTCCACTCCCAGGAGGAATACAAACTAGAAAACATTTCTGGAGGGTAATTTAGAAGCATGTATCCAAAAAAGTCAAGTGTGCACGCCCTTGGCCACAGCGACCTCACTTCCAGGAATATTCCAGGAACACCACCTCCAGGAATACACATGCAGGCAAGGGCAGAGGTACCAAGGTTCCAGCAGTGCTGTCTGTAACGGCAAAGACCAGACGCCAGCTGCGTGTCTGTTGGTGGAGGACTTGTCAAACACATCTGGTGTACCCACATAACATAACATCGCACAATCACATAAAAACATGGGCTACATCTTTACATACCGAGGGAATTAAGATGCCCAAGGCAGCTTGGGAAGTAAATAAAAAAGCAAGGTGCAGAAGAGTATATCAGAGATCTTGTTTTTTGTTTTTATTTTTTATTTTATTTTTTTAAAGGTTTTATTTATTTATTTGTCAGAGAGAGAGGGAGAGAGAACGAACGAGCACAGGTAGACAGAGAGGCAGGCAGAGGGAGAAGCAGACTCCCTGCCGAGCAAGGAGCCTGATCCCAGGGGACTCGATCCCAGGACGCTGGGATCATGACCTGAGCCGAAGGCAGCTGCTTAACCAACTGAGCCACCCAGGTATCCCTGTTTTTATTTTTTTAAAGATTTTATTTATTTGACAGAGATCACAAGTAGGCAGAGGCAGGCAGAGAGAGAGGACAGGAAGCAGGGTCCCTGCTGAGCAGAGAGCCCAATGTGGGGCTCGATCCCAGGACCCCGAGACCATGACCTGAGCCAAAGGCAGAGGCTTTAACCCACTGAGTCACCCAGGCACCCCAGAAGATCCTGTTTTTGTAAAAACAAAAGAAACACCAACAAATGTGTGTGTAAATAATTCTATGCCCTTGGAGAAAAGTCTGGACATAGGTGTATTTAATAAGTATTTATGACATGCACAGGCGCTGTTCTAAGTACTTTATAAATCTTAACCCATGCAATCCTCTAACACAACTCTATGAGGCACAGATCATGAATATCCCTGGCTCCGGGATGAGGAAACAGAGGCGGAGGGAGGGAAGGAACTTGCTGGAGCCCACAGAGCTGGTGAGTCCACCAGGCCAGCAAGAGGCAGAGCCCAGTTGGAGGCCTGTTGGAGCCTGACACCGGAGACCACGCCCTCTCTCCTCTATGCCCCACAGCAAGTAACAGAAAGCAACAGAAAAGTGCTATTTCTGGGGATGCCTGGGTGGCTCAGTCATTAAGTTTTGCCTTTGTGGCACAGGTCATGATCCCGGGGTCCTGGGATCAAGCTCAACAGCAGGCTCCCTGCTCAGCTCCCCCTACTTGTGTTCCCACTCTTGCTGTCTCTCTGTCAAATAAGTAAATAAAATCTTCAAAAAAAAAAGTGTTATTTCTGGGGAGTGGGATAGGCTGGGGAAGGGCTGATGAGCATTCACTATTTACTCTGATTTTTTCCCCTCTCTTTTTAGGTAGGCTCCACGCCAGGTGTGGGGTGGGGGGCTTGAACTCACAACCTTGAGATCAAGACCTGAGCCAAGATCAAGAGTGGAAGACTTAACTGACTGAGCCACCCAGAAGCCCCTACTTTGATTTTTTTAAAAGTTTTTCTAGCTGTTTACTGGTTTTACAAAATTATAAAAAGAAACTAGAAAAAGGAAAAAAAAGAGCCTTTGTTTCTAAAAGAGCGGTTCAGGAAGGCTGATCTGATTGGAATGAACAATTACAGAAACAAATCAGCTTGGGGACAGTGGAGAGAGGGAAGGGGAGGACCAGAGGCTTTTCTCAAAGCTGTCCCTGAAGCGGTCCTTGAAGCCATTATAAGAATTACTGCTGCACATGTTTTCTTTCCAGATCAGGTTTTGAATTGTTGGGTGGGAGATTAGGAGTGGGCGCCAAACCCCTCCAAGCCACCCGTGGCTTTGTCAATGATGACAGTTGTAATACAAAAGTAGATGCTCAAAAATTCCGACTCACATCAAGTTTCAATTAATACCATATTCTATACCTAAATTAGGACACCTACTTCAAACTTTGGATGATAGGCTCCAAATGAAAGTATCAGGCATACCCCATCTAGGGCTCAAAGTTTATTAAAAATAACAGATGAGGGGCGCCTGGGTGGCTCAGTGGGTTAAAGCCTCTGCCTTTGGCTCAGGTCATGATCCCAGGGTCCTGGGATCGAGCCCCACATTGGGCTCTCTGCTCAGTAGGGACTCAGCTTCCCGTCCTCTCTCTCTGCCTGCCTCTCTGCCTACTTGTGATCTCTGTCTGTCAAATAAATAAATTTTTTAAAAATCTTAAAAAAAAATAACAAATGACTAGGGGCGCCTGGGCGGGTCAGTAGGTTAACCATCTGTCCCTCGGCTCAGCTCAGGATCCCAGGGTCCAGAGGTTGAGCTCCTCGAGGGGGTCGCTGCTCAGCTCAGCCGGGAGCCTTCTTCTCCCTCTCCCACTGCCCCAATCGACCACTCAAGCTCTCTCTCAAATTAATAAATAAAACCTTAAAAAAATAGTAACGACTGAGGCACTTTTGCTCTGGTGAAAAACTATCAGACAGCTATAAAAAGTTTCAAACCATTCGTGAAACTTTTTTTTTTCCCCTGCTGAACAGGATATATCTTCCGAATAATTTTATATACTGTTGAAACTGGTCTGTTTGATGGCATTTGGCAAATTCTGCTAACCAAGTTAGATCATGCAATACGGAGCATAAAGTAATTAGACAGTAAGGTCCCAAGCTTAATAATTGAATATGTATAACGTAAAAAATATGTGTAAAATTTGTAAGTATACATACATGCACTAATTAACTACTGTCCCTCCTCAGCCAAAGAAAAAAAGCCCCTCTCCAGTCAGTATATTGATTAGAAAAGCAGGCAGGGTTCGCAATCTTCAGGGTTGAGCCCCGTTCTCTTTGGAAATAAGCCTGTCTGCTACCACAGCCTCCTCGCCAGCCTCGGGCCAGGAGCTCCTCTTGCTTCCACAACCTAGGACACTCGCCCTCTTTTGTGGGCAGCGGCTCCCGGAGCCCCTACTGGAGAGCAGACAGTGAGATGCGGCCCCTCCAATAAATGTGCACCCGCCAGAGCTCTGGTGTCCACAAACCCTTCCTGCCTGGGCAGCCCCTGTTGCACCCTGGCTCAGGGAGAGCAGCCTGGTCTTCCCTCGCATACCACCCCCCGCTGGCTGGACCCCAGGCCACAGAGTGGCACCAGGCTGTTCCCTTCCAAAACAGTAACCCCTATCTTCAGTCCCACAGTCCTTACTAGCTACTCCCCAGGTCATGCGCAGACTCTGCCCTCCATCCCACCTAATCTGCAAAACGCTATGGGGGCACCAGGAACACCACTGTCCTGGGGGGATTGGGCGGGGGAAATGGGACGCAAACCTGCCTCTGAGAACTCCGAGTGGCCACCCTGGCTGCTGGCTGCGACAATTGACTTGAGACCCCACCACCGACCTGGCACCATTCTCAGGTCTTGCTGGGGCTCCCCGAGTTTCAGAGGTGACCCTGGGAGCCAACTGGGAGGTGAGACACACCAACTTGGTAAGTTCCATGAAAGTGGTTCTGACAGGACTGAGGCCTTATAAGAAGAGGAGATCTCTCTCTCTCTCCCCCCGCCATGTGAGGACATAGCAAGAAGGTGGCCCAAGAGGGCCCTCATACCATGGCCATGCTGGCCCCTGGTCTTGGCCTCCCAGACTCCAGGGCTGTGAGAAACTAAGTTTCTGTTATTTAAACCACTCAACCCAGGGCATTCTGTTACAGCAGCCTAAGCAGACTAAGGCAAGGACACTCACTGACTCCCGATTTCCCTGCAGCACAGCTGCTGCCCCAGGAGGACTGCTGGGCCACCAACCTACAACTTCATTTTCCTGAAAGCTGAAAGGCCTATCGGTAAACAAGGATGGCACAGCAGGTCAGCACTCCCTTGAGTTTCTGAGAAGGGGACGCTCACCGCCCCCTCCTACAACCTTGAGCTGCCTCCATTAGCTACCTCGGTGCCTACATATTTTATATAGCGACTCTTAAGAGTCACATTAAGTAGCAAAAGAATGTCTTTATTACATTAGATGAGTAGGACACTTTATAAAACACTTTTCAGTTGGATGAGATTATTTCAGCACTCTTAATAGCAAAGGCAAACCCCAATCAATAAAACACTTAGAAGAAAACTAAGTGATTTCCTTTTAACCTACCGCACCTTAATTTGCTATCTATTTAATAGCTATTTATTGATCATCGTATAGTACTTTTCATTTCTCTGGTTCAATATGCTGTCAAAGATCTATGTCTCAGGGCGCCTGGGTGGCTCAGTTGTTAAGCAGCTAGCTGCCTTTGGCTCAGGTCATGATCCCAGGGTCCTGGGATCAAGCCCCACATCGGGCTCTCTGCTCAGCAGGAAGCCTGTGTCTCCCTCTCCCACTCCCTCTGCTTGTGTTCCCTCTCTTGCTGTGTCTCTATCAAATAAACAAATAAAATCTTAAAATACTCTGACGGCTAAAGTCCCATCACTTCCCATTTTTGAAATATAAATCAGATCATTTATATGTAACAAGAAAATTCTAAGGGGAAATGGGATTAAGCACTGGTGGGAGAATGGGCCCCAAAGATATCCATGCACTCATCCCCAGAACCTGTGGTAAAGGCAGTCTGCGGGTGTGATCAGATTAGGGGTCCTGGGACAGGCGAGTGGCCTAGCTTCTCCAGGTAGGTCTAATGTCATCACAAGGGTGCTCGCAGGAGGGAGGCAGGAGGGTCGGAGAGATCTGAAGATGCTACTGGGCTGACTTTAGAGATGAGGGGAAGGGCTGTGAGCCAAAGAATGCAGGCAACTTAGAGAAGCTAGAAAAGGGAAGAAAACCAATTCTTCCTTGAGCCTTCAAAAGGAAGGCAGCATTGCTGACTTATTTTGGACTTCTGACTACCAGGACTCTAAGATGATAAATCTGTGTTCTTTTAAGCCACTATACCGTCCTAAGTTGTTACAGTGGCAAGGGCAAACTACTACTGGCGCTGAGTTCTTTTGCTCGACAATCAAGTGTTTACTGAGCTCTTCGCCCAGGTCAGTGAACCAAGACGAAACAAGACCCAAGATGCTGCCCATAAGGAGCTTATTATCTTTAAGAATCTGTCTTTCAGACAGACATTTCAGTTAGAGAGCTAAGCCACAGAGACTGTAGAGTCCTCTAGGTGAGTTCTGTATTAACAAAAGGGGTTGGTAATGGCAGGCCCTCTAACTTCTACAACTGAGTCAT
This sequence comes from Taxidea taxus jeffersonii, assembly GCA_003697995.1. NCBI lineage: Eukaryota > Metazoa > Chordata > Mammalia > Carnivora > Mustelidae > Taxidea > Taxidea taxus. The sequence goes on along the minus strand of ML111907.1, from coordinate 74,242 downwards.
CCGATTTCCAAGCAAGGCCTCAACATCAACCTGGCCGCAGTTAGCAGGACTGGAAGAAGCCGAAGCCAAGGCGGGCAGGGTGAGGCTCAGCATTTAGCTATCCTTTTAGCTGGCCCCACTCCACCCTATGCTCCAGGTCAAACAACAATATGAACACAGTCAGCTCCTCTGAAGCTGGGGTTCTAAGTAGACCACATCAGTCCTCCTGGGAACTGGAGTCCTACCTGGCCCTGCAACTCAGTGCTGACCTGCCTTGATATTAACTGTCCATGAGCCTCAATCTCTCACGGTGCCCACTGTGAGGAACCCCTTTACCGAACCCCACCCACCAACCGGGTGTGTGTGTGTGTGTGTCCATCTGTTCCCTTGGGAAATAGTAAGAAATATATATATATTGGTTCCTGACACAGAGCTCCTAAAACCCTTAAAATAGTGGTGCTGGGGGGCACCTGGGGGGCTCTACTTGTTAAACATCAAGTGATGATCTCAGGGTTGGGGGATCGAGCCCCATGTCAGGCTCTGTGCTCAGCAGGGAGGCCACTTAAGATTCTCTCTCTCCTTCTGCCCCTCTCCCCACTTGCATCTGTGATCTCTCTATCTAAAATAAATCTTCAGGGGCGCCTGGGTGGCTCAGTGGGTTAAAGCCGCTGCCTTCGGCTCAGGTCATGATCCCAGGGTCCTGGGATCGAGCCCCGCATTCCGCTTTCTACTCAGCAGGCAGCCTGCTTCCTCTTCTCTCTCTGCCTGCTTCTCTGCCTACTTGTGATTTCTGTCAAATAAATAAATAAAATCTTTAAAAAATAAAACAAAATAGAATAAAACAAAATAAAATAAATCTTCAGGAAAATCTTTTAATATTTAGTCTTTGACCCGGGTTTCTGATACAAAACTAAATCCCTTGGGATTTCCAGCACCACTTTCCTTCTCATGAGGCAACTCTTGGTGGGCTCCAGGATGGGGGCTGGTCACTAGAAAACCATGATTGTAAGCATGGAAATTTCAGGCCCACCCTCCATTCTCTGGAGCAGGGAGAAGGGCTGGAAGTAGAGTTAATAATCAATCACACATACGTGTTGAAGCCTCCATAAAACCCGAATGCATGGCGTTTGGAGGTTTCTGGGTTTGGTGACTACACCTATGTGCTGGGAGGGTGGCACTCCCCCAACTCCACAGGGACAGAAGCTCCTTTGTTCAAAATCCTTTCTGAGCCTCACCCTACATATATCTTTATCCGGTGTTCATTTGTAACCTTTAATATCCTACGTAATAAACCAGTGATCTAGTAGGTAAACTGTTTTCCTGAGTTCTGTGAATTGCTCTAGAAATTAACTGAACCGAGGAAGGGGGTCATAGCTATCACCAACTCCGAGCCAGCTGGTCAGAAGCACACACGACAACCTGGACTTCTGACTGGCATCTCAAGTGCGGAAACTGATCCCTTAACCTGGGAGATCTGGTGCTAACTCTAGGGAGATAGTGTAGGAACTGAACTGAACTGCAGGGTTGTGACACCAAACGGAGTCACAATATCGCTCGATGTAGAAAACCCATAAAACTGCTGTCAGAGTACCGTGAATGGGGGAATCGTGTGACAATGAAGGAAAGCTGGGAGTTAATTTCCTAGAGACCCTTCCACTCCTAACAATGACAACCTGCCCACCGGGGTCACCCACTGTGGGCTGCCACCTCTCTCCTGACACACCTGCCTAACCGCTTGCTCATCCCTGGCTTCTGCATGTGCCTGTCTGGCCTGCCTCCCCACAGTGGTCTCTCGGTCCCCAGACTAGCTAGACCTTCTCTGTCCTGATCTGCCCTTCTCCACACAAAGTTAATGAGGATGAGGTTTCTTGTTGGTGATAAAATATTCTTAAGTTGCTTGTGGTGATGGCTGCAAACTGAGGATGCTAAAAATCTTTGAATTATACATTTAAAAGAGAAAGTCTGTCAGATCATCCCTCCTCTGCTCAAAATCCTCCAACACTACCCTCTGGAATCTGACCTCATCTCCTCCTCCCCGCTTTGCCTGCACTGTCCCATCCTTCTTGCTGCCCTTCTTTATGGCTCCTAAGCAAGCTCCAGTTCCAGGGCTCTGAACCTGCTGTGCCTTTGCCCAGAATGTTCTTCTCCCAATAGCTGTATGTTTCGTTCCGCCTGTACTTTAGATTTTAGTTCCAGTGGCATCATTGTTAAGAGCTTCCTTGTGATCTTAAGGAAAACAGCGTTCCACCGGGAGGCCTAGGTGGCTCAGTCAGTTGAGCCTCTGCCTTTGGCTCAGATCAAGATTGCAGGGTCCTGGGACTGTATCCTCAATCAGGTTCCTTACTCAGCAGGGAGCCTACTTCTTCTGCCTGCCCTCCCCCTGCTTGAGCACGTGTGCACTTGTATTCTGACAAATAAATGAATTCTTTAAAAAACAAAAACACTGGCACCTGGGTGGTTCAGTCTTTAAGTGTCTGCCTTCTGCTCAGGTCATGATCCCAGGGTCCTAAGATCAAGTCCTGTTATCAGGCTCCCTGCTTGGTGGGAAGCCTGCTTCTCCCTCTTCCACTCCCCCTGCTCGTGTTCCCTCTCTTGCTGTGTCTTTGTCAAATAAATAAATACATTATTCAAAAAACAAAAACAGAGGGGTGCCTGGGTGGCTCAGTGGGTTAAAGCCTCTGCCTTTGGCTCAGGTCATGATTGGGATCGAGCCCCGCATCAGGCTCTCTGCCTGCTTCCCCCTCTCTCTCTCTGCCTGCCTCTCTGCCTACTTGCGATCTCTGTCAAATAAAAAAATTTTTTTTAAATCTTTAAAAAAAAAGAAAAAACCAAAAACAAAAATAAAACAGCATTCCAACCCTGACACACAAGGGCCACTGCCTGCCCACCCTACTGTCTTACACACCACCAGCTATTCCTTTCCATACTTTTAGTTTTATTTTCTCTCTATCCCCATCATAATGAAAGCTCCTTTATTTTGTTCCCTACCACATCCTTACTTGGTACCTAGAAAACAAAAGGCAGGCAACAGATAGTGAGCAAATATTTTTTGAGTGAATGAATAAGTAACTGCTCCAATTGTGACTCATTTCTTTTTTAGCTGTTGACCCATTCTTAACTCTAGCAATGGTGCAACCGAACACAAGTAGGTTTAACTATAATACACATACTTTTACACTGATATTAATAAAATACATACCTTCAGAGTTAATGTCATTCCTGATAAAAGGAAAGATCTGCCTTTCTTGGCATTCAGACTTACCAAAAAATGATGACAACAACAAAAGAAATCTGAACATCTTAGAATAAGGAGGGTTAGTCAGACTCTAAATGGCTAAACTGCAAATGCAGATTTAAAAAAAAAAATCAATTCTAAGCTTCCTGATAGTGACGAACCACAGAGTATTTTAAAGATTTTTTTTTTTTAACTGGAGAGAGAGAGGGAACCTGCTTCTCCCTTTCCCTCTGCCTGCAGCTCTCCCTGCTTGTGCTCTTTCTCTTCCTCTCTGTCAAATACATAAATAAAATCTTAAAAAAAAAAAAATAAAAGCAATGTGTGATTCTTGATTAGATCTGGGTTTTTTTTTTTTTTCTTAAAAAAAAAGCTATAAGACATTATTCAGACAACTGGAAAATTTAAATAAGGCCTGTACACTAGACAACACTATTTCTTTTTCTTTTTTTTTTTTGTAATTTTAAGTAAGCTCCATAACCAACATGGGCTTGAACTCAAAACCCTGGGACTGAATCACAGGCTCTACCAACTGAGCCAGCCAGGTGACGCCAGACACCATGATCCTATTGTTAAATTTCCTGGGTGTGATAAAGGTTTTTTGGCTATGACAGAAAGTGGAGTCATTTTAAAATATACATGTTGAAGTATTAGGCGTTGGGTGCCATCACTTTGATAACTTCCTTTCAAATGGCTCTGCAGAAAGTAAAAATGTTATGTGTGTGTTTATCTATATATACACACACATAATACACACAAAAATATGCATATATGTGCACAACACATACATAATACACACAAAAATATGCATATATATACACAGAGATTCAAAAGAATAAAAATACTAAGAATGAGTCTAAGTAAAGGATATATGCTCATTATACTAGTACTTCCATTTTTCAGTATGTTTGAAAATTTCAAAATAAAGAGCTGGGGGGAAAATAAGGAAGCAACAACAGACTAATCTGGTCCAGCAGTATCTCCAGACTGCATGAACACTTCATTTTTTTAAAAGATTTTATTTATTTATTTATTTGACAGAGAGAGATCACAAGTAGGCAGAGAGGAAGGCAGAGAGAGCAGGGGAAGCAGGCTGCCCGCTGAGCAGAGAGCGGGATGCGGGGCTCGATCCCAGGACTCTGGGATCATGACCTGAGCCCAAGGCAGAGGCTTTAACCCACTGAGCCACCCAGGCGCCCCTACACTTCATTTTTTAAACAGTGTCTGCAGAATGCCATATATTTCTGTTGTCAATGTCAAATGTGATCTTAGTAGCTTTTGAAACAATGAGAATTGTCAGATTATCGTTTTAGGTATAGTTCTAAACTAACATCTGCATCTGCCCCAACACGGTTATTATCAGCTGTCCGGGAAAAATATAGGCAGGTAAAATACACAAGTCCCGGGTGTCCACTGAATGGCGCCTGGCAGTCGCTTCCCAGTGGATGAGAAATCACAGGTGCCTTGTTTATGACCGAAGGCAGTAATCCAATTGTCCCTCCTTTGCAGGTCTCAGGCCCAGTTCTCCAATTGTTTACCAAGTGAAGGTACCAGTCAGCTTTGCTGGGCAGCCCAACCTCACCCTTCAATCGCCACTGTTGTGTCTTCTTGCCTTTAAAGGTCCAACACAGAACTGTGCCCTCCCCTCAAAGCCTTTCTTAGCTTCCCAAATAATTTCTCCTCCTCCCATTTTTCTGAGCATGCAGCGCTTTCTACCTTGTATTATAATTTTGAAAAAACCCTTACACGAGACCCAGCAGACGCTCCAGTGGACGTTACGAAGAGTGATAAGGAATCTGAGTCAGTGAGCTCGAACGCAGGAGTGGGGAACTCGGCAACAGGTCTCAGAAAGTGGTTCCTAGAAAGAGAAGCTGGCGGAGTGGGCGCATTGGGACGGAGGTGCGAGCGAACCGCAGACAACCTGGGGGTGCCGGGGGGCTGGGCGAGACTAGACCCCGGGGGAGCCGGAGCGCTGCGTTCGGCCCCTCAGCCCGGCGGGGACGGTTCGGCGTCCGAGCTGCGAGAGCGGCCGAGAGCCGCGCGGCCCGGCGGACCGCAGGGGCCAGGCGCCTCGCGCCCCAAACAAGGAGGGGCGACCGCTTCCGGGGCTCCTTCGAGTCCCAGTCGGACCCTGGGGCGTCGGGAAACTCCAAAAGCATGATCAGTCCGAGTGGCCGCCGAGCTACCTCCACTGACCGGTCCACTCCCCGCCGCTCCCTCCGCTCTGGCCCCCGGCGCGGGGTCGCAGTGACTGGCCCGAGGTGCCGGCGAGGAAGCGACGGGGGAAGGGCCATATTCCCCAGGTCCCCGCCGAGAGAGCGGGAACCTCCTTCCAGGAGGGAAACAGCCCCGGGAAGGTGGGACCGCAAGGCGCAGAAGCCGCCGCTCCGCTCGCCCGCAGGGGAAGGGGCGCCCCCACGCCGGGCGGCCGCGCCAAGACACACAGTGCGCAAGCGCGGCACGGGGCGGGGCCGGTACCTGGGAAGGAGCAGAGAGAAGTGGAGTTGGGGCACAGGGTCCCGTTGCCCACCCGTGGCACAAGCTTCAGGCTGAGGATCTGCTGTAGGAGCCCGGCCGACCCCCCGCTGCCGCCGCTCCCCTCGTGCTCCATCCCGCCGCCATTCACTGCAGAGAGGTGGAGAGAGCGTTCAAACTGCCGCCGAGGTTCGCTCGGACTCACGGACCGAAGCGCTACCCGTACCTCCGCCGCCTCAGCTTCGCCCTGGAATGGGGTCCTCTTCCTCCCACCCCAACTGCGCCGCGAAGCGATGGCCCCTCCTCCAATCACAGGGCGCTGCAGATGGCAGGGGCGGGGCGAGAGTTGTTCCCGCCCCTGACGTTGCGCACGGCTCTCTGGTGGCACCCACGGGATACGCCCCTTACTGGACAAATCTCTCCTGTCCAGGAGGGTGCGCTCTTCTCTGCCCTTCTCTGCAGCGCCACCTCCAAGAAAGTAGGGGAATTGCATACCCACCCCAAACCTGAGGTGTAGATTTAAAAGCGATCTGAAAGACAGTCGTAGCAATACCTTCAACAGTCAGAAGGGAGGCGATTTTTTTGAAAGCTTGAATACTTTAAATTAAACGTTCCGTGCAAAATTCATAGTATTTTACATAATATTCAAGAACATTAGCAAAATTGTTTACTAGAGTTCTCTCTTAAAGACTTTGTTGTTGTTTTTAAGATTTTATTTATTTATTTGACAGACAGAGATCACAAGTAGGCAGAGAGGCAGGCAGAGAGAGGGGAAGCGGACTCCCGGCTGAGCAGAGAGCCCGATGCGGGCTCAATCCCAGGACCCTGAGACCATTATCTGAGCCGAAGAGAGGTTTAACCCAACGAGCCACCCAGGCTCCCTTGAAGACCTTGTCTTGAGAGCTAATGTCCATGCCTCAACACTGCAACTGCGATTTTGCATCACCCAAGAAACCTATCTCAAATAGCAATAGTAAGCATAAAAAAGTCATGAAATATTTAATAATACTATCTTTCGGTACATTTCCCAGACCACCAGTGTGTAAGAAGTGGAAGAAACAACTTAATTTAGGGTTATATGACAATGAATTGTGTGTCACATTAGGGAACATTATTTTGAATTTACAGTTCTATCCCCAAATTCTGAATTGAAAAGTTAAAAAAAAAAAAAAAGACATTTAGGGATCCCAGGTGGCTCAGTCAGTTAAGTATCTGCTTTTCACTTAGGTCATGGTCCCAGGGTCCTGGGATGGACCACCGTGTCAGGCTCCCTGCTCAGTAGGGAGGCTGCTTCTCCCTCTCCTCCACCTGCTCCCCCTGCTAGTCCTGTCTCTGTCTCTCTCCCTCCCTCCCTCTCTGTCAAATAAATAAAATCTTTTTTTTTAATTTTTTTAATTTATTATTTATTTATTAGAGAGAGAGAGAGTGAGCTCAGGCAGACAGAGTGGCAGGCAGAGGCAGAGGGAGAGGCAGAGGCAGGCTCCCTGCTGAGCAAGGAGCCCAATGTGGGACTCGATCCCAGGACGCTGGGATCATGACCTGAGCCGAAGGCAGCCGCTTAACCAACTGAGCCACCCAGGCATCCCTAAATAAATAAAATCTTTTTAAAAGAGACATTATACTTGCAAGACTCAGAAAATGTATATTTTTATATGTTCTTTCTAGGAAAGTTGAGTTTGTCCTCCAGTGAAGTTAAGGAGTGGTAACAAAGAAAGAGAAATATGTGCAATACAAGAAATGATGGATTTAACCAGGAGTGTTACCCTGACTTCTGTTCACAAGTCCTAACAGCCACCTAACCAAATTAGAACAGAAAGAAGAGTGGCTTCAGGAAAAGTAGTGTAATTGATTTCAAGCTATAGACAAAAAGGTTAAGAAGCTCAACCTTTTAATGAAAGGGTAAAGAAAGTATCTATTTCTTCTCTTAATGTGAAAAAACTGAAAGGCAATACTAAGTCCAGGAAAAACAGAAGCCTGCAAGAAAATTATGAAGTAACCAGATCTTTTGTTTCTTTGTTTTTTAATAACTCCATCACCTGTCTCACTTATTTCACTTATAGTGAGATGCAGAACTATAAAACTTTCAGAAGACAATGTTGAATATCATTATGACCTCATAACAGTGAAGGAGCTCTTAAAGTAGATAGAAAAAGCAAAGGTTATAAAGGAAAGGCTTGATAAATTTAACTACTTTAAGAACTTATGTTATTCAAGTGTTATTATAAAAACAGCAAAAAGACAAGCCATAAACTAGGAAAAGATGTTTGCAATACACGTAACTGGCAAAGGAATGGTATCCAGAATCTATAAAACCCTCCTAAAACTCAATAAGAAAATGACAAAGAGACAAAAGACCTGAAATGGTTACTTCATCGAAGAAAGAATATAAATTGCCAACAAAAATAGGAAAAGATGCTTAACCTCATTATTAATCAGTGAAACACAATATGAAATCACAATGAGATAATTTATCAACCACCCAATAACCAAACATTTTAAAGTCTGAGAATTGTCAGTTTTTGGTGAGGTTGTAGAGCAACTGGAACTCTGGAGGGCTAAATTGACAACAGCCATTCTGGAATAATGTTGGATGAAGATTCTCATGATCTTGCAAGTCACTCCAAGATGAATATCCTATAGCCTTTGTAGCAGGAGATTCATACGAGATGGTTCCTAGTAGCATGGTAATAGCAAGCAAGTGAAAACAAGGCAGGTGTCCATCAAGACAAGAATGGGTAAACAAAACTGTGATATAATTTTCAACAAAATACTGTTCAGTAGTAGAAATAAATGACTTAAACCTCCAAGCAACATTATGAGGCCCAGGAATATAAAGGTGAGGAGAAAAATCTAAGTTGCAGAAGAAGACCACAGGGTGATTAATTTTTTTAAGGTTTATTTTTTAATGTAGGTAATCTCTACACCCAGTGTGGGGCTCAAACTCATGATCCCAAGATCAAGAGTCACATGCTCTCTCAACTGAGCCAGCCAGGTGCTCCCCACAGTGTGATTAATTTAAATCCAGTTAAAAAACTTGAAAAACTGCAATACACTAATTCAGAATACTAACATAGGCAGTGATATAATAATGAAATATTTATTGAACTGGGTACTTCTATTATTTTTAAAATATCTGACATATTATACACATATGTAATATTATATGCATATTTATTTGCTTGACAAAGGAGTGCCACAGAGCAACTGTGGTCTTGGACACCCTCTATCTCATTCCAAGTAAAAGCCCAAGTCCTCACCAAAGCCCACAAAGTCCTACATGATCTGACTCCCTCTCTCTTACCTTCTCCCCTCCTGGCACTCTCCCTTTGGCCCATCACACCATCCCCACTAGCCCACTGCTCTTCCGATATACCAAATGGGTTCCCTCCTTAACGATTTTTGTATTGTCTTTTTCCTCTTCTGGGACACTCTACCTGTAGTTACCCCTTAATTAACTGACTCACTTCCTTTAAGACTTTGCTCAAATGTCACTTTCTCAATAAGACCTACCCTGATCATCCCATTAAAAATTGCAATTCACACCCCTATGTGCATACATTCCTAATCCCCATGATCATTCCCTACTTGTGCACTGGTCAATACTCAATTCATAATGTGTATTGAACAAATGAATGGACGAGGGGAAGACTTGGAGACTGGGGTCACAATGGCACTAGAACTATAGGGCCAACCAGGTTCTCCAGTCATAACCCTAAGGGAGAGAACCCACGATTGGTTGAAGGACTTGCCATTCCAGGAAAATTCAAAGTCCAATCTGAGGTGATTGCTTCAGTCTCTGTGTGGTTGGCCAAGCCCTCTCATTTGAGCAGACTCTCACACCCTCCTGAGGCTACCAATGCTTTTACTGCAGTTTTAAAAAAAAGACTTAACTTCTTTAGAAGAGTTTTAGGTGTATAACAAAATAAAGAGGTACAGAGATATCCCATACACTGCCTGCCCTCACACATTCATGGCCACATTCATGGCTATTATCAATATCACTTACTGGAAGGGTACATTTGTTACCCAGGATGAACCTACATGCACACATCATAATCGCCCAAAGTCCCTTGTGTACCTTAGAGTTTGCTCTTGGTGTTGTACATTCTATGATTGTGGACAAATTGTTAGTGACATATCCCCATCACTACAGGATCATGGAGAGGTTTTTTTTTAGGATTTTTTTTTATTTGACAGAGATCACAAATAGATGGAGAGACAGGCAGAGGGGGGGGGGAAGCAGGCTCCCTGCTGAGCAGAGGGCCTGATGTGGGGCTAGATCCCAGGACCCAATCCCAGGACCCAGGATCATGACCTGAGCTGAAGGCAGAGGCCTTCACCCACTAAGCCACCAGGCGCCCCTCATGGACAGTATTTTCATTGCCCCACACCCTCGCTCCATCTAGTCATCCCTTCCTTCCCTGTCCCCTGGCAACCATTAATCTTTGTACTGTCTCCATGGTTTTGCCCTTTCCAGAATGTCATATAGTTGGAATTGTACAGGATGTGACTTCTGCATATTGGCTTTCTCCCCGCCTCACTTAGTAACAGGTGTTTCAGTTTCCCCCACGTCTTTTCATGGCTTGATAGCTCATATCTTTTTAGCACGGAATAATGTTCCATCAGGTAGGTAAAAATGAAAGGACTGATTTACCTTGCACAGGTGATGGCGGTGGGCGGTCAAGGTTAGTAGGAGAGGGATGGGAAGGGCATTCTTGACCCCATTCTGGAGGGTATAAGTTGTTATTCCGCCTTTAGAGTAATTTGGCAGTTTCACCTTTAAAGACATGAAAGCTCTCTGATCGAGCGGTTCTCCTTTACTAGAGACGCACAAACTTGATCACCTCTTGAGGGCTTCACTCACCTCATGAGCCTAAATTTTATTTTCAAGGAAACTGGATTCCAAGGGGACCCATCCCTCACTCTTTCTCTGGCTCCTTTTCTTCCCCGTCAAGGGGCTTGATGAGCCCCTATCCATCCTTCATGTATTGAAATCAATCCTTCCTCTCCAAAGAGGTCCCCCTTACTCCCCATACTAAAGTACGTCATCCTCTCCCCATTTTTATTGTTTCTTCTTAGAGCACAATTGACATCTATGTTTGCATGTTTCTCTGTGGGACTATTTGTTCTGGGTCTGCACTCTCCACAAGAGCAAGGTTTGTGACACCCCGGTCTCCCAGTATGTCACCAGGGTCTGAACTGGCCTGACTCATTGAACCACTGAGTTGGGTGCTGCCTATCCTCGTCCTGAAACTTGATCTGGGTTCACCCCCAGGCTTGCTTGGAGCCAGATATGCTAAGGAACTCACCCAGAGGCTTACCCCGAGTTCACTATACACAGGGAGTGAATTCTGGGAGCCAGTCATCTCCTTTCTGGGACTTTGGGTGTGCAGCCAGAATGGATGAATCACACAGCAAAGATCATTAATTGTTGCCATCAATACAGCCTGTAACCAGAGCAGCGGTAAATGAAACTTGTATGATGCCATGATCAGGCTGGGCTTTGAGCTATCCCAAAAGCCTTCCTGGACCCCACAAGGGATCAGTGTCTTTCTATTCTTGGCACCATGAACTTCTTGCTTAACCCTCTTCGCCTGAACATATTACATTGTCCAGGAACCTTCCCAGGCTGACTCCTCCACTTGACATTACACTCCTTCCAGACAGACTAGCAGGCTACTTTTATCCCCAGTGGCCAGCACAGGGAGGGACAGGAAGGGGAAAAGGGGTCAACAGCAGGGGCCCCAGTGCCCCAAGCCACTGCTTACCATACCCTTCAACATCTAGTCCTGGAGATGTGTGCAGCCATATACCAGCCGAATGCTGGGATGGCTCGCTCCCTCACACCTAGAGACCCCCATCATTACTGGGGGGAATGATCTGGCTTTCCAAGCCTGTAGTGGAGTCCTTTACTGCAACCCAGCTCGGTTAGAACTATAAGCCCTGAAGTCAGAGATGTGAGTTTGAGGTCTATCCCGTATATGAAGCTATGTGGCCTGAGCCTTTCTAAGTTGCAGAGTCCCCACTGATAAATTCAGGGCTTTTAATTAATTAATTATTTAGTTAGTTAGTTCTTGTTTATTTGAGAGAGAGCTTGAGCAGGGCCGGGGGAGGGACAGAGGGAGAGGGAAAAGCAGACTCCCTGCTGAGCGGGGAGCCCAGTGCCGGGCTCCATCCCAGGACTGTGGGATCATGACCTGAGCCAAAGTCAGGCACTTAACCGATTGAGCCACTCAGGTGCCCCAATACATTCAGGGTTTTAAATATCCTCCCCACGTTAATATGAAGGGCAGATTGAGGTTTTATGAGGCCTAAAGTTTTTACAGCTTGATAGATCCTTAACTGAGGTGTCCTGAAGCTTCAGCTTCAAGGTCAGTATCTCTCTGCTCCCTGCAAGAAAATAAGTGGAATACACCAGATTCCCCATGGACCACCTGCTTCACGGCAAAAATAGGGGTCCATAATTGAGGTGCCACCAATCCAAGGCCACACTCTTGGGCTGAAAAAAAGAAGCTAGCAACCTCCAGAATATCCCTCCTGGCAATTGATGGCAACAGCCCACTCCTTTCCAGAGTTAACACATGTGCTGACAACTATCAGTCCCGGCGCCAACTCCATGCCCTAAAGTTTGTGCACACTCGGTTCTGCGTCCCTGTTCTTCCCCGAGGTTCTGGGAGCTTCCCCCCACCCCTTCTTCCTTTCTCCCTCTACCTTTCCCCCTCACTGCCTCCCTCGGTGCTTATCCGGTAGGTTCTCTAAGGTTCTGCACTCTGGGCCCAGACATGTCATCACCTATATCCTGCGGCTGTGGCCCCAGCCATGGCTGCTTGCTCCTCCATCACACGAACGGACAGGAAAATCTGACCCTCCTTCAGGATGGAGACAGGTCTCTGCAAGCCTGATTGACCCTCTCCTTCTAAATGCAGCCTCAGAGCAAAACCCCCTCCTCCCTTTGTCCTCCTCATCACATGACCTTGGACACGTCCTTTCAGTTCTGCGTTTTGCTCTCAAACTTTACAGACGGTAACGTCTAGCATCACCAGCGTACTTATGATGACTGTTTCTGTAGGGGGTCATTACTGTCAGCATAAATCAAACGTTCACTCCAGGTTAATTGGGAAGGCAATGAGGGCATGTGGGCTCCCAGGAGATGCGGCAGAGAGAGGCTACGGGGGGGACCAAAAGGTAAGAAGCATCTTGTCTGATTTCTCTCTGAAAGTACCGAGTGAATATAAACACCAACAGCTCTGATTGAGTGCGGTGGTGGGACCCGGGGGAAGAAGTCGGGAACGCGTGTGTGTTGGAGGCCTATAGAGACTTTGGGGACCAGCTCACCACAGTGCCTCTTGCTCCCAGGCAGGGCTGGGAACCCCTTCCCAGCTGCTGGATGACGCATCCAATAGGAAAAGAAACTTAGGAAGAAAGCACTGGAGGAGCAGCCAAGTCGTCTGAGCGTATTCCCTGCATGCAGAGGAAGGTGCAGACACGGTTTTCCATCAAGTGTGCGCCTGATGGGAACCCAGCTGCTGAGAAAGACTCAAAAGAAAATTCTGAAGCGAGAAGAAACATGGAGCTCTGGGGACCCAGTCCATTCATACTACAGAGGAGGACTCCCAAGCTCCTGGCCCCTCCAAAAAGCAGTGTGCGCCCCGTGTGTCCGGCTCCCCCCCAGCGCTGCAACTGGGGGCACCCGCTAAGGTTAGGGATGTGCGGCGGTGGAGGACGCCCAGCTGAAGCTGCTAGAGCCGCGCGGCAGCACCAGGTCCAGGGCGAGGTCGCGCTGCTCACTCTCGGAGGAGACGGGCCGGTAGCCCAGCAGCTGCAGCGCGCCGGCACACAGCTCCTGCACGCGGCGGATCTTGGCGAAGGGCAGCGCGTGGCGCCAGGCCTGGGAGACATTGACCGCGTCCCTGGACGAGGTCTTGAAGGCCTCGCGCCGCGCGCCGGGCCCGGACCCGTGCGTGATGTTGTGGATCCAGGCCTGCAGCCTCGGCGTGAGGCTCAGGCCCGCGAAGGCGTAGAGCGCGCGGATCTCGGGCAGCGGCGCCCGCGCCAGGTCCTCGAAACGCACCAGGCGGTAGCGACCTCGCAGGAAGGGCGGCGGCTTCTGCGTGGCGGCCTCGGCGATGCGCACGTGGCTGCGGCACACCTCGCGCACCACGCGCAGGCCCGGGTCGGCCTCCACCCATGTGCCGTTGGTGCCCAGGACGATGCCGTTGTCGCGCGCCAGCGCCTTGGCGGTCTGCTCACGCGAGCGCAGCACGGCCCGCGGGTCGCGCACCAGGTGCACGATGCGCAGGTTGAGCGCGGGGTCGTTGAGCAGCTGGTAGAGCACCTGCAGGTTGAAGAAGCGCACCTCCTTGAGCACCACGTGGCTGTAGGCGCGGCAGGCCTCCTGGGCCCGGCTAAAGGGCTGCCGCGCGCACAGCGGCTTGCACACCGCCTCGCTGCTGATGGCGCCCGGTGGGAAGGCGCTGCAGGCGGGGGGCGAGCACAGCGCGCGGCTCACTGCGTACTGGAAGAGGTCCGACAGGTTGCGGCGCCATGGCAGGTAGGCGTCGAACACATCCATGTCGCACAGGAAGACGGAGCGCACCACATCGCGCACGGCCATGTGCAGCGCCGGCGCGCTCCCCTGCGACAGGGTGGTCCACACATGCCAGCCGGGCTCCATCAGGTAGAAGACGTCGGGGTGCTGGCTGAAGAGCTGGCCCACGAAGGACGAGCCCGAGCGCCACGAGGACAGCACTAGCACGTGCACCCGCTCTTTGCCGCCGGCTGGGGACGGCGGCCTGGGCCAGGAGACCAGGAAAAGCAGGATGCAGGTCTGCGCCAGCAGGAGCACGGTCACTGCCGTGCTGGAGACACGCGGCAGCCACATGCCTCTCGCTGGGAGCCTGCGGGAAGAGAGGGCAGCCGTTAGGGACTCGCCCTGCCACACCCCAATGCCTTGCAGGGAGCAGTCCTCTCCCTCCCCAACCCCCACTCTGACCACCCGCCCGGAGGGGGCCTCCCCCCAACCCCGACTATGGCCATCTCGCTAGGGCACTCTCCCGGGAATAGGACTTTAAGATGTCCACCAAAACCTAGTCTATGCAGAGCAAAAGGCCCGTTGCAGAATGTCTTTGGAAATGTATATTGTCCTTACTTTCTCCCTCCCTCTTCCCCTCCCCTTTCTCTCTCTCTTTCTGGAGAGGGAAATAATATTTTTAAAACCGAATTCCCACCTTTTGCTTCAGAATTTTAAGATTTTATTTATTTGACAGACAGAGATCACAAGTAGGCAGAGGCAGGCAGAGAGGGGAGGAAGCAGGCTCCCCGAAGAGCAGACAGCCGGATGCGGGGCTGGATCCCAGGACCCTGAGATCATGACCTGAGCCGAAGGCAGAGGCTTTAACCCACTGAGCCACCCAGGTGCCCCCAGAATTCTTTTTAGGGAGACAATTTTAGGTTTAGCTCAACAGCTTGATGGGTGATTGTACTCCCTCACCTGGCTGAGTCTGTGATCCCCGACCACATGCTTCATCTGTCTGTAACTCAGTTTACCCATCTGTAAAAAGGGGATTAGTATTGGTATTGGAGTAATGGAATGAGCCTGGGGGGGCGGGGCATGTCCTAACTCCCATAACTGACAACATACCCTTTCTGCCCAGTGCGCTTCTGGGTTGTCTGGCTTCTTTTATTTTATTTTAATTTTTTTAAAGATTTTATTTATTTATTTGACAGACAGAGATCACAAGCAGGCAGAGAGGCAGGCAGAGAGAGAGGAGGAAGCAGGCTCCCTGTTGAGCAGAGAGCCGCCTGCAGGGCTCGATCCCAGGACTCTGGGATCATGACCCGAGCTGAAGGCAGAGGCTTTAACCCACTGAGCCACCCAGGCACCCCTGTCTGGCTTCTTTTAAACAAACAGATGCAGCTTCTATTATTAAAAGTAAGTAAAGGACATAGAGCACCCCAAATGTTGCTCTCTACAGGGAGTAAAGTGCTACAGGACACATGAACTGCAGAGGGAGTGTACCCTTCTGGAGCTGGGGGAATGTGCAGAAGGAAGCAGTAAAGGGAGAGGGGATGGCAGGCAGGCTCCTGGCCACCATCTGCCCTTTTCCACACTGAGATTGCTCATGTAGCCCAGGGCTGCTGGGAGAGCTGCCCGCCTCAATCACAATCCATGGACGATGCCTGCAGATTTTTCAGGGCCTGAGAAAGCAGAAGAGACACTGGGTCAGAGTCTCACAGGAGGAGACATCCCTGCACAGTGGGAGGGCTTTGCATTCCCAGACGGACAGAAAGTTCCCTGCAGGTGGGAACAGAGTGGCCCAGCCCCTGAGCACATTCTTTCAAGTGGGTGTGAACTGATGGTGTTTCCTGCTGGGTGGAGGAGAGAGGGCTGCACTGAGCCCTCTGATGCCACTTAGGATCGGTGAAACCGGGCGCAAGTGACTTGACTTCTCCAAGGCTCGGTTTCCTCCTCTGCAAGATGAGAATGGTAACATCCAGCCTCTTGGGCTTTGCCATAAAGAAGCTGTTAGAACACACATGATAGAAGGCTTGCTAGTGCCATGCATTGGCCCAGTGCTACTGTGGCTGGTGCCGTGTTGGGAGAGGCAGCACCAGGGGAGGTCTCCACCTAGATGAGACACCCTGAGGTCACCCACATCAGGAATCCCAGCATCTCCTGTGCCCACCTCCAGGGTCCTTTACTGGGTCTTAAGAATATCACACTTGTCCCACAGAATGAAAGAGATGCAGAGCCAAGCTTGTGCACCAGATTCCCAGATTTCTTCCCTCCTTGCACCCATTGCTCTTACCATGAACCTAAGGAAGAGCTGCTTTGGGAGGGAGGGGCTGAAAGTTCCCTCCTTGCTTTCACAGCATTTGCTCCCCTCGAAGCCCCTTCCCTGCCCATGTCACCTCCAGGAGAAGGCAGGTCTAAATTGTGAGCAGATCCCACTTTTCCGGAGGGCAGGGGTCACCCAGCAGCTCTGCCTCCTGAACCACAAGGGCTAGATGTGAGGATTTCACTCAATGGCTCCATTTGGTGGACATTATGTTTTCCATTTTTTACATGAAGGATGCCAGGCTCAGAGAGAACAGGGAAAGAGGGACCCTCGACCCAGGACTTCCATCTCTAAGTTCCTGGCACTTTCTGATTACAGTCAGCTGGCCTCTCCCATTCCTAGGAAATCCTGCAGAACACTGGGGACCCTGGTGTTGGGCCCAAACACAGCTGCCTTGGCCAGCCCATCCCTTTCCTGGCTAGGGAGGATCTTGACTGTAAGCTACCAATGTGTGTGTTACCTGCCTTCCAGGGAAACCAGAGGTTTTCTTAGGTGACTCACACAACACGGAACTGACATCTGATCCTATTATTGGAACTGGAGAACTAGGAAGAGGGTTGACACATGCAACCCCATGCAGAGTGCCCAAAGAGGTCCAGGTCCTACGGGAGAGTTTTCTGATAAGGAGCCTTAGGTACAGGATACCCAGTGGCAGGTCAGGAAGACACCAGGATAAGTGTTTTATCTTCATGATTGAACTGCATCCTCCCAACATTCATGGGAGGTAGAAATTACCTCCATCTGATTTATTTATTTATAAAGATTTTATTTATTTATTTGAGAGAGAGAGAGCATGCAAGAGCATGAGAGAGCACAAGCAGGGGGAGGAAGAAGGGCAGAAGGAGAGGGAGAGGGCTGGATGCCAAGGACCCTGAGATCATGACCTGAGCCGGAAGCTGCTGCTCAACTGGCTGAGCCACTCAGGCATCCCACCCCTACCTGTTGTAACTGAGGCAGTGAAGCTCAGAGATATGAATACTCACTGAGGGACAGGGCAGAGACATAGGAATACTTTTTGTTCTGTTTTGTTTTAGCGAGAGAGATAGAACAGGAGCGGGCCTGGGGAGTCGGGGCAGAGGAGAGGGAGGGAGGGAATCTTAAGCAGGCTCCACACGCTGCACGGAGTCTGACTCGGGGCTTGATCTCAGCAACGTGAGATCATGACCTGAGCTGAAATCAAGAGTCAAGGGCTCATCTGACTGAGCCACCCAGGTGCCCACCCCTAGGGCAGAAGTTTAAATCCAAATGCCAGACACCCAGTGCAGAGCTCTGGGGCGGGTCTCATCCTAAGCCTTTCCCCATTGAAGTCCCCCATCTTGGAAGGCCTAACCCCTTCCTCTATACATTTTTTCATTTTAAAATTCCTTCGGGGGTATATATATATTATTTATGTTTCATTTTTTCAACAGACGCAAGCTTCTGGAGGTACAGATGAGGTCATCATGGATTCATGTCTTCTTTGTGAAAATTAGAAAGGGGGCCCTATGTTTTGGCAGACACAGCCCCACATCAGAGTGCAAGGGCCACTGAATCAAAGGGAAGTGACATTCTCTGCCCCTAGGTCTCCCCCAGGTCCTCCTTAGAGGCAACTCTGCCTCTAACTTCCACCAACTCTTTGATGATAGTGATAAAAATAATCCCATCTTTTTGGGGAGGAGGGTGGAAATAAAGTACAAGGAGACCACAGAGGGAACGGAAGGTTCCCCCTCCTACCCAGGACCACTGTATGGAGTAGGCTTTGTCACGTCACTGAAAGTTTTCTTGTAGTAAAGTCAATATTCAAAATTGACATCATTCGTAAACCAGCTCACAGCTGAAGCACACAGTGTGCTAGCAGCCCCTTTCCTCTCTTGTATAACCCTTTGTTTTCCCTGGTGTTAAACTGCCCTAGAGATTAAAACTGTAGGGTTGAAAGATAAAATTGTAGAAGTAGAGAGGGTAGAACAAAAAGATCAATGATGGATAAAAGATGGAAAAGAGATAAAAGATAGGAAAGAAAGCAAGACCATCAATCCAAGAGGTCCAAGTCCAAAGCCCTTATCCTGGCAGAGGTGACAATCTAGCTAGGAACCTCAAAGACACACCCATGAAGTGGCCAAGGGAGCAGGTGGTAGTCGAGCGAGTGACCCAACTACCCAGGGCCAGGGGAGGGTGGTGCTAGTCCTGGCATGCATATTTCTCTTCCGGATTCTGGAAAAATCCCCCAGCTGGTCTCCCTGCATTTCATATTGCACAGAGCCCCCAGAGCTGCCTACACCATATTTGATCCTGTCATTCTCCTTCTCAGCAACCTTCGGCTTTACCTCACGTCCGAGAATTCCCCTCCAGCGCCCTGGGTGTCAGGTCACCTGGAAATGTTATTCCCTGTTCCCCTCTGCTCTAAGTGCCCAGCCCTGATTCCCCTCCCACAAGAGTCATCCTAGCTTCCTCCTAGGTCACCTCACCTGTGTGTTTCTCAAGGCATGTACCACTCCACCCAGTGACACTTTGCTTCCCCTTCTTGCCTGTGAGCACCTTGAGGGTCAAGACTACGGTTATTCTGCAAGTGAGCGAGTCTGTTCCCAGGCACCCAGTGTGGGGCTCAGTCTTGCAACAGGCTGTTGCAATAGACAGGGTTTGCTTGGGTCCCCTCATAGTTGTTCCTCCTATTCCGCTAAGGGCCTCGAGATTTTTCTTTGAGGAGCCGACCTCGCTCACACCAAGTGCATGCCGTTTGCGTGAGGCTGACTGGCCACTTCGTGGTTCCTGGGGAGTCGGGGGTCTCCAGCCTGGTTCATCTTTCTATTCTATACACTATCCCCTGACCGAGTGGTGGGCTTAGCAACGGACATCTGCCCCAGGTCCAATCCCAAGATATTTGTAGATCTGCAGGGAAGAGGGAAACTGCCTGGGTATAAGCCAACACAGAAGACAACCGAGCAGGGAAGGAACCGTCTGAGAGCCTGTGCACAGCTGGCAGCAGGCGGATTCAGCTGGCCAGACTCCCTCCTGGACTTCCCAGAGGGGGAAAATGCTCCGTTTTTTTGTCAAACCAACGTGAGTTCAGTTTCTGCCATTTACAACCGAGTGTTTTGATTAGAGAATGGGTCCCCTTGGTGGGGTGGGGTGGGGTGAGGGCGGAACTTTCCAGAGCACGGAGGGAGCTTCTAGGGGCTGGTCCCGCTGTGTTTCTTGATGAGGTTCCAAAGCTGTGTGATCACGCTGTGTTTTTATGACTTGTACTCTTTTCTGTATGTGTGCTGTCTTTCAATAAAGAGTCAAGAACCCTGGGGCACCTGGGTGGCTCAGTCCGGTAAGTGTCTGCCTTCAGCTCGGGTCATGATCTCAGGGTCCTTGGATCAAGCCCCGTATCCAACTCCTTGCTCAGCAGGGAGCCTGCTTCTCCCTCCTGCTTGTGCTCTTTCTCGCTCTGACAAATAAAGTAATTAATTAATTAAATAATAAAAAGCTGGGGTGCCTGGGTGGCTCCATCGTTAAGTGCCTTCAGCTCAGGTTATGATCGCGGGGTCCGGTCCCGGAATCGAGCCCCACATGGGGCTCCTTGCTCTGCAGGAAGCCTGCTTCTCTCTCTCCCACTCCCCTTGCTTATGTTCCGTCTCTTGCTGTGTCCCTGCCAAATAAATAAATCTTTAAAAAAAATTTTTTTAATTAAAAAAAAATAAAAGAGTCAAGAATCCTGAGTAAGACAGACAGGTAAGTGTCATGTCCGGGAATGTCACAAACACTAAACGAGTAGATGATATTAATAAATATTTGCCTACTTAATGTCAGATACTCTGTGATCCAGATCCCCACGTAACCCGCATTCCTTCCGGCTAAGTAGTTTACCTTTTTTTTTTAAAGTAGGTGGAGCCCTACACTGGGCCTGAACCCACAACCCTAAGATCAAGACCTGAGCTGTGATCTGGAGTCTGATGCGGCCCACTGCTGTGGCCACTACCACCACCCCCTGAGCCCCTCCAGTGCTCCCTTGCTGAGCATTTTAAAGTGACGGTATCTTCTAAATACCCCTGACTGTTGGCCTGAGTTAGGAAGGAGCTATTGTTCTATCTGATTGGCAGGTGGGAAATATGAGCTACAGGGAGGGACAGTTTGCAGCAGGAGGGGGTGAGCCTGAGTCCCGGAACCTAGCTCTCTGGGAAATCCCCGCCTGTACCCCAGCTCTGCATGCCCCTCACTCAGCAGCCTCTCCCAGCCCTGGCAGGGTATCTAAGGAACTGAAATGTAATACTAGGTACAAATTCATGACTCAGATTTCTCTCTGTTTAGCATCTGATGGCATCGGCCATCCCTGCTCAGGAATCCCAAAGATTAGAGAAAACAGATTCCAGATCAGGGATCAGTGGACTCTTGGCATCAAGGACCACCCCAGGGGGCAAACCAGCTCTGATGGAGCCCAGAGCATCTGTTAGGGAGAAGGCTGAAAAGGAGGGAAAGAGAAAAGAAAAAATGAGAGGGGTGCAGGGAGAGAGAGGAGGAGTAAGATGAACGTTTATGGTGGGATGGAAATGGAACACCAGTAAATACCCTCTGTTGAGGGCTTCTTATATGAAGATTTTTCTGCCCCTTTTCTGATTTAATCCTTACAACAACCCTATGACGTGGACCTGATACTCCTCCCTATTTTACAAATAAGGAAACTAGGGTTTAGAAAGATTAGGAAACTGGCCTAAAGGACCCACACACCAGCTGAGTCAGAATTTAAGTCCTAACCTTCTAACTTTAGAACTCTTAACTACATGGTATCCAGTGGAAAAACCACAAGTACTAAAGCAAAGAGTGGTGTTAAAAATGCACAAATATAAAAAAATACACAAATATCAAAAGACATCATCAGGAGGGTGAAAGGACACTGCCAGGAGGGAGAAAATACTTACAAATCATATGTATATCAAGGGACCCAGAACATATAAAGAGGCTTTTACAATTCAATAATAGAAGACATATAACCCAACTCAAGAATAGGCAAAAGCTTTGAGTAGACCATTTTTCCAAAGATATACAAATTGCCTACAAGTGCAAGGAACGATGCTTGACAATTCTATTTATTTGTGAGAGAGAGAGCGAGCGAGCGAGCACAGGCAGACAGAGTGGCAGGCAGAGGCAGAGGGAGAAGCAGGCCCCCTGCCAATGCTTGACAATTCTAGTCATTAGGGAATGCCAGTTAAAATTATGAGAGACTACATCCCATTAACTAGGATGGTTATAATCAAAAAGGTAGATAAAAGCCAGTATTAGTGAGAAGGTAGGGAAATCAGAACCCTTGTACAGTGCAGAAAATAGGTAGTTCCTCAAAAGTTTAAACATAGGGATGCAGCAATGCCAATCTAAAATACATATCCAAGGGGTGTCTGGGTGGCTCAGTCCTTTAAGCTTAAGCATCTGCCTTCCACCCAGGTCATGATCTCAAGGTCCTGGGATCCAGCCCTGCATAGGGTCCCTGCACAACAGGGTGTCTGCTTCTCCTCCCCCCTCTACCCCTCCCCCCACACCCCCCCACCCCTGCCCCCACCCTCTCAAAAAAAACTTAAAAAAAAAAAAAAAAGAATAAAATAAATACATATCAAAGAAGACTGAAAACACATGCCCACACAAAAACTTGTTCATAAACTTTCGTGGCAACATTATTCATAATGGCCTCAGAATGGAAACATCCCAAATGTCTATCAGTTGATGAATGGATAAACAAAATGTGGTCCGTCCATATACAGTTGACACTTGAGCAATGAGGAAGGTGGGGCATCGACCTCCACACAGTCGAAAATCCACGTGTAACTTCTGACTCCTGGAAAATTTAGCTACTAATAACCTACCACTGACCTTAACAATAACACATATTTTACACATATTTTGTATATTATATGTATTAAAGTAAGCTAGAGAAAAGAAAATGCTATTAAGAAAATCATAGGAGGGCGCCTGGGTGGCTCAGTGGGTTAAAGCCTCTGCCTTCGGCTCAGGTCATGATCCCAGGGTCCTGGGATCGAGCCCCGCACCAGGCTCTCTGCTCAGCAGGGAGCCTACTTCCCCCTCTCTCTGCCTGCCTCTGCCTACTTGTGATCTCAGTCTGTCAAATAAATAAATAAAATTTTTAAAAAAATCATAGGAGAAAATACATTTACAGTGGTGTACTGTATTTACCGAAAACATTTGCATACAGGTGGATCCACACAGTTTAAACCCATGTTGTTCAAGGATCAACTGTAATTCAGTATTATCTGGCAATAAAAAGGAATGAAGTATTGATATGTACTATAACATAGAGGAACCTTGGGGTGATTAACACACCACATGAATATACTGTAAATCACTGAACTGTACTCTTTAAAAGGGGGAACCTTAAGGTATGTTAATTGTATCTCAATAAAGCTGTTATTAAAAAAATACACAGGGACACCTGGGTGGCTCAGTGGATTAAGGGTCTGCCTTTGGCTCAGGTCATGATCCCAGGGTCCCCCTCTCTCTCTGCCTACTTGTGATCTCTCTGTGTCAAATAAATAATAAAATCTTTAAAAAAATTAAAAAGAATTATCCTTCTATGGCCAGGTTACAGGTAATTTTTTCCTTGTTAATGCTTTGCTGCATTTTCCAGGTAGTCTACAGTAGACTTGTATTACTCTGGTAATCGTAAAATCGGTGACAGGAGGCACAGGTAGGACTGGCCCGCTCCAGCTTTCACTGCGGGAAGAGAAATAGCCTGCAAACCCATCTCCCAGCTGAGCTGAGTACCAGTTGGCCAGAAGAGGACAGGGGCATCGGCTGGAGAATTACCTTCTGAGCATGGAAAGATGTCAAGATCCCCAAGCCCACCCTGAGCCTCAGGGCTGTGGCAGAAGACGGTCCTGGCCCCAAGCCTTGGCCACGTCTGCTATCTCTCTGCCAGCCAGAAACAGCAGATTCATGGCATCAGCCGGAGGCGGGGAAGCTGGAGACACAGAGCCCAGATACTGCTGATTGGCAGCAGACTGGCCTGCAGGAATCTATTGGGAAATGAAATCAAATTGTTCTGGGAAAGGAGCTTCAGGTGTCCCTAGCTCAGAGCTACCCTGGGGGGCATTTCAAAGCAAATGAACAGCTAACCCCTAACACCTCTCCCTGGCCCTGAACTTAGGGGATCCTCTAAATGTACTTTGCACAGGACGCAATCATAGAACCTTAGAGCTAGGGAGACCTGAAGTCTGGGGGCTTCCACCTCTTCTCTGAACACATGCAGGGGGTGGGGGAAGGGAGTGCACATTTAGCATGCATCCCGTGTTCCCCTAGGTGTTGACTGAGTTCTCTTGTTGCAGGGATAATCTGGAATGTTCTCTGGTTTTTTTTTCAGCGTGTTATTTTGACCAATTTATTAGTTTTGAAAAGTAAGTCAGGGACGCCTGGGTGGCTCGGTTGGTTAGGCGGCTGCCTCCCGCTCAGGTCATGATCCCAGCGATCCTGGGATGGGAGTCCCACATCCGGCTCCTTGCTCAGCGGGGAGCCTGCCTCTGCCTCTGCCTGCCGCTCTGCCTGTGCTCGATCTCTCTCTCTCTAATAAATAAATAAAATCTTAAAAAAAAAAAAGAAAAGTAAGTCATTCTTAGAATTCAATGACATAAAAAAAAAGAGGGGGAGGAAGGGGCTGTTTTAGAAGAAAATGACTCAGAACATGTAACAGCTGGATCCCATGTGTGGACGTTGTTTGGATTCTGTTTCAAACAAACCAAGTGCAAGAAGATATCTTTGAAGCAATAGGAAATTTCAACACGGACTGAGTATTAGGTGATTTTGAGAAATCATTGTCAATGCTGCTGTCACCCTGCACAATACTCTATTTTTTTATGCATTTCTGTACTTATCTCCCCTTACTAGGCTAGAAGCAAGATTCTGTCTCATTACGAGGAGTGGGGATACCACAGCGGCTAATGAGCCCCATTCGGTCATTTACTGTGTGATCTTGGCCAAGTCACTTAATATCTCGGTGCCTACTGCTGTTTAATCTATAAAATGGGGGAAATTCACCTTGCTGGCTCTGGCCATAGCGCATGCAACTCTTGACCTCTGGGTCATGAGGTCAAGCTCTAGGGGGCCTAGAGCTTACTTTAAAAAAAAAATAAAAATGAAATGGGGGAAATAATATCACCCAAGTCAGGGCTTGATTTTAATTCAATGGTTACTATTGCTAAAGCACTTAGAACAATGTCTGTCATATGGCACATTTGTATTTGCTCAGAAATCCTCCAAATCCTGGGTTATGACTATATTTTATGGATCC
This sequence comes from Taxidea taxus jeffersonii, assembly GCA_003697995.1. Taxonomy (NCBI): domain Eukaryota; kingdom Metazoa; phylum Chordata; class Mammalia; order Carnivora; family Mustelidae; genus Taxidea; species Taxidea taxus. Next base: position 49,470 of record ML111907.1, on the reverse strand, counting down.
AAGCTATCGCTTGGATCTTCATAAGAAACACTCAAGAAAAACAGCCAGGCCTGGTTCAGGGAGCTCGGACCCTAGGAACAGAATGTGGCAACCCCAGGCGGGGGCAGAACATGGACCCGCAAAGCAGCGACGAAACATGCCAAGAAGAGAGGAGTAAGTGGAACCATATAAGCCTTAGCACAGCCAACGCTCAAGGAGCCACACACACCCCATTCCCATTGGCTCGGGGACTTGGCACACTCACGCACTCTCGGCCCCGGGACAGCCAAGTCCTTGCTGCCCTTGAGGCCTCAGTTTCTTCACCCTCATGCCTCCGGTTCAAGAGGGGGAGGGAGAAGAGGGTGAACTTCTCCGGGGGCACCTATGCTGAGACCAAGAGATCTTTCTCGTTGCTCGAGAGCCAGCAGCGAAACAAGCCAGACTCCCATTCCGGTGCTTAAGGTTCTAAATTCGCTCACCAAGCTGCTTTTCCTCAAGAGTGCCGTGGGGGAAAGCTTTCTAGATTAATATCATGCCCTTGGAATCTCACGTTTCAAGAGTCTAGGGATCCCCAGCAGGGATCTCAGGTGAGCTGAAGCCGCAGGAAGACACTTTCCCACCAGCGCCCGGGGCTACCATGCCCTTCCCGAGTTCGGATAGAAACACCACGCGCGGCTCTTCTCCCCAGACCCGACTCCCCGGCTACAAGCTCCGTGCCCCTGCCTGCGGGCATCCCGTGCGGAGGGAGGACCAGCCAACGTACCCCAAAGCGGCGTCCCTGCCCGGGCTGGCGCGGCGGGGGAGGCGGACGCGCGTCTCCCGGGGCTCCGCAGAGGCTCCCTGACGTCTCCTCTTCCACGTTCCAGTCCGCAGCCGGCCGTGTCTTCCCTGGGCGAGTCCGCAGGGGCCGACGTGCTCCGTGGGCTCTCAAGGCTAGTAAGGGGCCCCCAGTGACACCGGGGAGAGGGCTCCGAGAGGCATGGGCGCGGATCTGCAGACGCCAAGATAGTGGAGGCACCTGGAGACCTAAGGCGGAGGGAAGCTGGAAACAGGGCGCGGGTGACCTGGAGAAGGAGAGGCGTCTTAAGAACGGGATGTAAGTGTGGGGGGCGCAGTCGTGCGGCCACGGCCAGACACAGACTCGGGCACCACTGCTCCGGAGGCCCCCCCACCCCGGGCCGGGCGCCGCGCCCCCGCGCCCCCGCGCCGGAGCCCTGCGCTGCCCGGGCCGCTGCTCCGCGCCGCCGGCCGCAGAAGAGCGCACACAATGAGGCGCTTTCAGACGTGGCTGCGGTCCCGGAGCCGGCGGGCGGGAGCCGGGGCGGGAGGGACGGAAGGAAGGAAGCAGCCGGTTGGCCCCCGGCTCTTTCTACCCTCCCCACCTCGGGGGAGGGGCGGCCGCCCAAGGGCGGGCACGGGAGGACCCGGGGAGGGCGGGCACAGGTGGGCCCGGGGGCCGCGGGAGGACGTCGAAGCGCGCTCGCGCTCACCTCTCATCCGACTATAGGACCAAAAGAGTTGCCTCCTGCTCCGTTCCCAGAGAAGGAAGCCTCCCGGGGGCACAAAAGGCCCTTGCGAGGGAAATCGAATCTTACTTAATCTTGCCCCTCCTCGCTCTCAGTGGCATCCTCGCAGAGAAGTGACTTGGAATCCAAGCCGCTGCCCAAGCCCCCAGCCTCAGACCTAAACCAAATGCATCTCAATGCCAGGCGGACACACGCGTGGCCTCCGCAAGCAGTGGCCTAGCGGAGAGGGGCCCAGGCGCCAGGAGCCGAAACACTGAGGGGCTGGGCCCAGAGCTGGCTGTCCCCCTCCCTGTTCTAGTCTCAATCCAGAGGCCCAGGCTTGATAGCAGGTCCGGATAAATACAGGACATGTTTCTATAAGTACAGCAGTCCACCCCCCTCCCTTCCCCGCCCAGATAACAACAGAGTCCAGGCATCTGAAGAAGAGAATTCTGACCTCTTGTAATCTGTGGTGAGATCTAAGAGAAGTCCCTGCTGCGGGGAGTCTAAATCAGTGCATTCTTTCCAGGATGCACGGCAAGATGAATTTAAATCCTTAAGAATAGCCATAAGCTTTTTGAATTAGCAATTCCTTTCTAGGATTTTTTTTTTTTTATTTGACAGAGAGAGACACCGTGGGAGAGGGAACACCAGCAGCTTTTTTTTTTTTTTTAAGTAGGCTCCAAGCCCAGCATGGGGCCCAACAGGGGTCTTGAACTTAGCACCCTGAGATCAAGACTCAGATGCTTAACTGACTGAGCCACCCAGGTGCCCCTCTAGGATCCATCTTAAGGAAATAACTGGCAATAAGGATTTATATACAAAGTTCATATAAGTGTTGTTTATGATAGAGAAAAATTAGAAACAGTACAGAAGATTGAAAAGACATGTACCAGAACGCCAATAGGACATTTAAGGACATCTTATTTTCTTTAGGTTATTGTAATTATATATTTTCCCCAACAGGCATTTAGAATTGGTCTAATTGGCATTTAGAATCTGGTCAGAAAGAAATAAGACATCTCTCTCTCTTTTTTTTAAAGATTTTGTTTATTTGACAGAGAGAGAGACACAGCAGAAGAGGAAACACAAGCAAAGGGAGTGGGAGAGGGAGAAGCAGGCTTCCGGTTGAGCAGGGAGCCCCATTTGGGGCTTGATCCCAGGAACCTGGGGTTGTGACTTGAGCAGAAGGCAGATGCTCAACTGACTGAGCCACCCAGGCACCCCACCATGTTCATGCTCTTTAAGATGTTTTGTTTCGGGGGGGGGGGGGGGGGGGGTGCTCAGGGGGGGGTCTACTTCTCCCTCTTCCTCAGACCCTCTCCTGCCCCTGTGCTCTCTCGCAAATGAATAAATAAAAAATCTTTTTAAAAAAATTTAAAAACACAAATATGAGGAGAAAGAAATAAGACGAAGAATTGCTTTTTAGTTGATGGGACCTAAGCAGGGTTTTAGAGGCCCTACCTGATTCACACAGAAACTGGATAACCATTTCGCAAGATTAGAGATCTTCCCCATCCCAAATATCGCATAATTGTCTCAAACCCTGACTTAGCTATGAGTTAAAACAGCTCATTTGATAAAATCCTGTGTATTTCTCACCTTTTTCCCTCTTGCCACTAGACTGTATCATTCAGGTTCTGAAGCTACCAACATCTGATCTGTAAATAATTTGATATTTGCCAGACACAGTTGTAATTTTCCAGCCTGTGGTTTCCACATGCCATGTGGATTCCACCGAAAACTCACATGTACTTGGGACTGGACCAGGAGTCTCTGCCAAAGAGCCAACAAAAGCTCCAAGGTCTTTGGGCAGAGCCCTGGCAAGGCAAGGCGGCCGCTGAGTAACTCGGAGAAGTGTGCGCAACCTCTCCCCTCCCCACTCCTTTCCATACTCTTCTCCTTGGAAAAGCCACACACAGCCTTCAGTTTTGAATATTTTAATTAGAAAGGTACAAAACATCATGGTTCATTATACAAATTCTGCATTAAAATAATTTAACAAAACACAGTGTTTATTTACATCCTTAGCTATCTTTCCACATCTCACTACCTTCTTGTGATTCAAACCAGAAACCGGTTTTTTTTCCCCCCATTTATATCTCAAGAGAAAATCTTTAGGTATTATCAACAGCCCTAGATGTTAAAAGAAAAGACAGAGGGGCCAGTGGTAAGCTATTTTTGTGCTTGAATACTGCAAAAGATTTCTTATTTTGGTCAGCCTGAAATAAAAGGTGCTTTGGAAATGAGAACTGAATCTCCAAGGTAAACTAAGGCAAACAATGAGGCGTGTGTTCATGGGCTGGTATAACGCATGGATCAGAACAGGCATGTCTCCTGTGCCAATATCTTGGGATCATAAAGCAGATCCATTTGTCCTTTGAGGGTAGCTTGTATCCGCAGGCCAAGAATGGAGAAGCAGTCTTCCCTGTGCAACAGGGGCCCCTTTCAGCGGTCCTACCCTGCAGACGCTCACTTGAGCAAGAGGATGAGCCTGCTGGCCTGCCTGTCATTCTGCTACTGGCCAGGCCAGAGTGGGCTGCCTGGGCAAACATTCCCTTGATCCCCTCATTGCACCTTGTGTGTCCTCCCCAAAGCCGCTCACCCTGACCAGCACCCTGTTCCTTCATCAGGGGAAATTCGAGTAGCTGGGCTTCCCGTTCGCCCTCCAAATAAGCTCTGTGGCCGTTGGCAGTGGGAGCCAATACCAACAACGGCTCCTCTGTCACCCACGTCCTCTTCAAGAAGGGGGAGGGCTGTCAAGGACGAAGAGTGGCCAGTGTCCAGGCTGTTGGAGGAGGGCCAGAGAGAAGGCGACTGTGGTTCTCATCCTTACTTCCCCCACTGTTGCTGCGGGCATTGTGGACTAAACAGCACTCTGGCTGAAGCCTGCTGTTCCAGGGGGCACAGACAGGGCGAAAGGCAGGGCAACAAGCCAGCCCCAGCAGGGAAGGGATAGAGGGCCCCGCATCTGAGCCGATGACAGACGACTGTCTGTTAGGCCGAGGGCAGGTGGACGGTCCTCGTGTTCTGGGGTCGCCCACCCGCACACGTGTGCGTGCATGTGCTCTTGAGCGCTCCCTTCTCGCTCCCATTCTCCCCTTCAGGCCTCTCAGTGCTGGAAACCGAAGTTCTGAATGGGAAACTTAGAGGCTCAGGAGTGGAAAGTGCTGCCGATTTGCATATCTCTCACAAGAGAGCCCTGAAAAGAGTAAGAAGTGGTTTACAATAGTGGGAAGAAATGTATAGCATGTTTCTCGGTTCAAGAGAGGAAAAGTCTTTGCTTGACCAGAGATGGGACTCTTTCCAAGAGGTCTGAACTGATTGTAGTTTTCTCCTGAAACTCAAGCCTAAGGCAAAAAAAAGCGCAAGCAAATTACAGCCTTCGGGAACCCTTGGATGTTTCCACAAACTAGTCCCTGATGAGTGGTGCTTACGAGCCAGGTGCTTAGAAGATATGGATTTGTGTAGAGAAAAATGAGAAAGGACTGTCCTTTGTCTTTGACAGGAGAAGCACACACACCCGCACGTGTCCACAGGCTCTTTGCAAAAACTTAAGATAGCAGTTCTCAGAAGACAACAATGAGGTAGCCAGGATCCTGCTGAGTTCTCAGAAACGGTCTTCTCATGATAAGTGTTCCTTATACACTTCTCCCTGGGGCATCCCTACCACAGGGATTGTGGTCACCACTTGATTTTGAAACACAAATCTTTTGATTCTTTCAAACACCCAGAGGAAGATAAGCAGGATACTGACATACTGGACCCAGGCAAACTTTATCATTTCCCAGAATCCTGGTAGATATGTATAGACAGTTAAGGAGTCACAGATGGTATTTTCTAAATGGAAGTTAAACCAAAGGTTTAGTTTAGACGGGAAATGGCAAAAATGTTTCAAATACTCTTAAGATAAAAGGGATGATTAAAGATTATTAAGGCATAAATATGGATGATTTTGACTTGGGAGACTTGCCCAGAAAGAAATAGGAAGAGGAAATGAGTTTTGTTTTGTTTTGTTTTTCCCTGTATGAATAGCAGACAGAGTCATTTGGGGCCACAAACTGTAGCCATTCCCAGTCGAAGGCCTCCTGCATCTGTTCCTTCTTGGGATGACAGAGGAACCCTCCTTTTTCGAAACTGAGCTACTGTGGCTCTTTAACAGAAAGGATATGAAATGACTTCCACCGGGTATTGGATGATGGCGTTAATCACAAATGGAGCTTCGGCAGCCCTTCCCACCAGCCAGATGGGGTGAGGGCCCGTGAGGACGGTGGTTACTGTAATGCAAGCCAGAGTTAATCCATGAATAAAGTAACGAGGGCAAGAAAAGTATTCTTTAACCTCTCAGGCAAATTCTGCACACCAGAACTTATTCCAAAGAAATGACCCAAAAGGAAAGAGAACTGAATGTGCAAAGTTGCTCACAAACTATTCATTAAAATACCCGTCAAAATATTTATGTTAAAGGAGCGCCTGGGTGGCTCAGTCGGTTGTTTCTGACTCTTGATCTCAGCTCAGGTCTTGATCTCAGGGTTGTTAAGCTCGGGCCCTGCGCATTGGGCTCTACACTGGGCATAGAGCCTATTAAAAAAACGAAAAATTATGTTAAAAACTTGGAACCGTCAGGGCGCCTGGGTGGCTCAGTTGGTTAAGCATTAAGCGTTGACCCTTAGTATCAGCTTGGATCATGATCTCAGGGTCACAGGACTGAGCCAAGTGTAGGCTGCGTTCAGCAGGGAGTCTGCTTCAGGATTTTATTCCTCTGGCCCTCCACTCACGTCCTCTCTCTCTCTCTAATAAATAGACAAATCTTAAAAAAAAAAAAAAAAAAACTTGGAATGGTCTATATGTTCTACAATTGTTGAGTGATGAAATAAAAGAATACTATGCTACCACTAAAAATAATACCAATTAAAACTGTAGCAGGGTGGGAAATATTTATATTCCAAAGTACAGGGGTACCTGGGTGGCTCAGTCAGTTAAGTATCTGCCTTCTGCTCAGGTCATGATCTCAAGGTCCTGGGATTGAGTCCCATGTCGTGTTGGGCTCTCTGCTCACTAGGGGGCCTGCTTCTCCCTCTCCCTCTGCTGCTCCCCATGCTTGTGATCACTTTCCCTCTCTCTAAAATAAAGAAATAAAAACTTTTTTTTAAAAAAGGACAAAAAAATGGATCCTAAAATGTTTCTAAACTATGATAAGAGCTGAATATAAAAAAATCTGCTATGGACAAGGACTGGAAGGACTACAGAAAGCAAAGTTGTAGATGAGTGTTTTTGTCTTAAAATACCTTTGGCGTTGGAATAATGCCACCAGTGAGTTACTCAAAAATCAGGAATACTGGAACTGCAGTCCCCCTATTTGATAAATATGTGTGTATAGCATCCCTGATGTCTGGCTGCCAAGGAACACTTCAGATGCCTTTAGAGAAAACCTCAGACCACCAGCCCGCCAAATGTGAGCCACTGGGCTGGCCTGACAGCCTTTTCTCTGTAAGGAATGGACACGCTCTGCCTTCCAGCTAGAACCTTGGGCCCTCTGTTCTACCTCCAGTGCTCATGTCAGATAAGTCACTCACATTCTTTAGTTCTATGAAAACCAGGCGTAGCAATTTGTCTTTGGCTTCTTTTATTAAGTGTGGTGGTGGGGCCAACTCAATTAGGCGTTTACATTAAAAAGGAAATCTATCGGGATGCCTGGGTGGCTCAGTTGGTTGAACAGCTGCCGGCTCAGGTCATGATCCCAGTGTCCTGGGATTGAGTCCCACATTGGGCTCCTTGCTCAGCGGGGACCCTGCTTCTCTCTCTGCCTCTGCCTGCCACTCTGTCTGCTTGTGCTCACTCTCTCTGACAAATAAATAGAATCTTAAAAAAAAAAAAAAAGGAAATCTATCAAGCCAGTGGTGGGATAAATGTGGCACTTAATAAATATGGGACATATATCAGCAGTCACCTGCTGAACCATAAGACTAGTGGTAAGGTGCGGGGGTATGGTATGGGTCTTTAGATCAGGAGGAAGAAGACAAATCGGGGCAGCCTGTTCCCTCCCATCACTGAGTATTCACTGGTACTGACATTTTCATCATGAGAAGGGCTCCTGAACCGTCGCTTCCAATTTTTTTCATCATGAGAAGGGCTCCTATTTTTTTTTTTTAAGATTTTATTTATTTGGGGCGCCTGGGTGGCTCAGTGGGTTAAAGCCTCTGCCTTCGGCTCAGGTCATGATCCCAGGGTCCTGGGATCGAGTCCGGCATCTGGCTCTCTGCTCAGTGGGGAGCCTGCTTCCTCCTCTCTCTGCCTGCCTCTCTGCCTATTTGCGATCTCTGTCTGTCAAATAAATAAATAAAAATCTTTAAAATAAAGATTTTATTTATTTGTCAGAGAGAGAGAGAGAACAAGCAGGGGGAGAGGCAGGCTCCCCAATGAGCCTGATACGGGACTTGATCTCAGGAGCCCAGGATCATGACCTAAGCCCAAGGCAGATGCTTAACTGACTGAGCCACCTAGGCGTTCCAAGGGCTCCAATTCTGTTTTTGTCTAATGTTCCCACAGCCTGGAAGGTCCTCGAGAAGCAGCTGAATGAATTGTACCTATGACTCACCATTCCTTTCCTGGTAAGCAGCAACAATGTGGGTGAGGTCGTAGTCATAGGCAAAAGGGCTGGTCCCATTGATTACGGACACCTGGGAAATGGCAGGAGGATGTGGGGTAAGCCCCCAGCCGCTTCTCCACTTGTCTTTCCACCCTTCCGCCCCCGCAGGCTGATCTCACAGACCACCCTCTTAGGCTTGGTGACCTACTCTAGCATCAGGAGTCCTTTTTTCAAGGATGGATGATAGGTGATCACCCCTGCCACCCTGCCCCCCCCCCCGCCCTGCAACAATTTAAGTCATTTACATTCAGTCTCCCCGACCCTTTTTAAAAAGATTTATTTGCTTTCCAGCAATAGAGAGCGAGAGAGAAAGAGGCAGCATGAGTGGGAGGAGAGAAGGTCAAGTGGAGGATGAGCTGAGTGCAGAGTCCACCACAGGGCTCAATCTCATGATCCTGAGATCATGACTTGAGCCAAAATCAAAAGTTGGATGCTTGATTTACTGTGCCACCAAGGTGCCCCCAAGTCTTCCGTTTTACAGGGATGGAAAAGGGGTCAATATCCACCTTTAACGGGTTTTAGTTACTTATAAAACACCCACCCTCCATTCCAAGGGGAGAAATAATTCTTTTAAAAATTTTTTTGAAGGAGCCCATATTTTCATCTCTTTTGTCTTTCTTGCTCTTCCGTGGATGCTCCGTAATTTATATCTCTTTTCTTTAAAGATTTTTTTTTAAAAGATTTTATTTATTTGACAGAGATTACAAGTAGGCAGAGAGGCAGGCAGAGAGAGAGGGGGGAAGCAGGCTCCCTGCTGAGCAGAGAGCCCGATGTGGGGTTCCATCCCAGGACCCCGAGATCATGACCTGAGCCGAAGGCAGAGGCTTTAACCCACTGAGCCACCCAGGCACCCCTTCTTTAAAGATTTTGAGAGAAGAAGACTCCCCAGTGAGCAGGGAGCCTCAGATGCGTAACTGTCTGAGCCACATAGGCACCCCTGTAATTTCTCTTTTAAATCTAGAGATGAAAATAGGATAAAGGGGGGACACCTGGGTGGCTCAGTTAGTTAAGCGGCTGCCTTCGGCTCAGGTCATGATCCCAGCGTCCTGGGATGGAGTCCCACATTGGGCTCCTTGCTCGGCGGGGAGCCTGCTTCTCCCTCTGCCTCTGCCTGCCTCTCTGTCTGCCTGTGCTCACTCTCTCTCTAACAAATAAATAAATAAATATCTTTAAAAAAAAAAAAAGAAAGTAGGATAAAGGGCAAATAATAAGCATATAATCCTTTGAAGAAGTAAACTATCTCCTGCCTTGTAATATTACATTCCTGTTGATATAATCAATATCTAAATCTTCAAATAAAAAGTTTTTATCTCATAGTCCCCCTCCTTTTTATGTAAACCTATATTGAGGGGAGCCTGGGTGGCTCAGTCAGTTAAATGTCTGCCTTTGGCTCAGGTGTTGATCTGGAGGTCTTGGGATCAAGGTCAGGCTCCCTGCTCAGCAGGAAGTCTGCTTCTCCCTCCGCCTGCCACTCCCCCTGCTTGAGCTCTCGCTCACTCACTCTCAAATAAATAAATAAAATCTTAAAAAAGAAAACTAAAAAAAAACCATTTACATTGACTATAGGTGGAGAGACCATAAATCCCCTTATCTGGAGCAGTCCTGGTTCATGCCTATAGTAACTGATAAGATCACTCTTTTCTTTTTCAAAAGTAGCCTGGCCCAACTTACACTGGCTCCCTTGTGATAAAAGCAAGATTAGTAATGAGTGACCGTATATGTAAGATTCAGTCCTAGACAATATATGGCTCTGTTACTTTCAAGTGGCAGGACTTTGGGAAAATTAATTAAGCTCTGTCTGCCTCAGTTTCCTGATGTGTAAAAACGAGAGTTCATTCTTTCAACAAATCTGAGTGCTTACAATGTGCCAGGCCCTGTCTTAGGCTCTGAAGTGACAGTGGAGAAGATGTCTGTGCTCTTAGCCCTGGGGGAGACATTATGCAAACAAACCAAAAACTGATCTTTACCAGTGGAAGTAAGGAAAATCAGTCAAGGTGAGGGATGACAGGCAGGGAGGAGAATGGTCTTTAGGAAGAGGAGTCAGAGAAGGACTGAGCTTTGGACAGGGACCTGAATGGAGTGGGAGAGCAAGCTACGTGGATATGCAGCATGGGGGAAAGGCCAAGGCCAAAAACTGGGGGGGGTGGGGGGGGCAGGAGCTGCTCTGTGGGATTGTGGAACAGCGCAAGGGCCAGTTTGGCTGGAAAGGAGCCCCAGGAGGCCATGATAGGACAAGCGGCTGGAGAGCTGGGAAAGGACAAGAGCAGGATCCCGAGAGCCGGCTGCTGCTTGGTGAACAGCGGTTAGTTGTGACTTCTCCAGTGTTTTACACGAACTGGAAAAGGCCACTTGGAATAAGACACGTGTGTGCACGCATGCGCACCCACAAAGGCATGTTTCTGGTCTCTTTTTAGATGCAAATACCGGTGTATCTGGCCTTGTATTTTGAAAGAACTCATGGCGAGAACTCCTCAGAAATCCTCTTCTGTGCCACCCACAGAGAAATGCTATTTCCAACTTTCATCCTTCGCTCTTTAAAGAACCCGATAAGCAGTAACATAGAGAAACAAAAAAGAGACCATGGTGGGGAGCCTCCTTACGTTGTATCTCACGTCAAGCCCTCCGCAGCTTAGGGGCTGCTTCTGCTGCAGTCTCAGGTCCCCGTTCACATAGAGCTGGGAGCCTGGAACGGCGAAGGAGGACTGGAGAAACGCCATGCTCTGCATCACGAACGTGGACATCCTCTGAAATCATTAGAGGGACAGACAGTTTTGGGGATCGGAAGGCTCTGGGCCCTGGGCATCCCTGTCTGGGGTGGCAGCCTCCTAACCCCTCCAACACCTGCTTAGCCATGCGGGAAGCTGTCGGCCTGGAACCCTGCGAGCTGTGAATAGCCCACGCACACTAACACGGCCCCAATGAGAAACATGTCATTTGCCTCAATTAAATCCTGCACAACACTTCGCAAGAGAGCCTTCTGCAGCAGCGGTTTTCCTAGAAATCAGACAGAGGGCTCAGTTCTATGAAGGCACAAAGGGAGGGGATGGGCTTCCCTGAGGAATGGACTCACGTGCAATTGGTAGGAGAAAGTCAAGATGAGCTGTACACCAAGGACATGCTCCGTGGACTGCAGGGGAAGCTCCAGCTTAAAATGTAACATGTCCATTTTCCCATCCTGGTTCCTGTCTTCTTCTCGAGTCTAGGAAACCCAAAGACAGCCAGTGGCCCTGGTCCTTAATAAGTCTGGGAAGAATCCCTACGCCTGCGGGAACAGAGTGACCCACTGTTCTGCTACACACGGGAGTTAGCTCCCTCACCAGAAGGAAAAAGGAAGAATAAATAGGTATAAGGGGATCAAGAGCGGGGAAGGAGACCCGAGGTGCTGGCCCCGGACTTCACACTCGTGCTTCTCAAACGTTCAAGCACCACACTGAACAGAAACTTGAAGTGGCAAGAACAATATCTGGATGGCTTTTTTTTTTTTTTTAGTTTTCTCCTTGATCTTTTTTGTTTTGTTGCTGGTGTTTTCTTTTCTTCTTTAGAAACACGTCTGAGTTTGTACAGAATATTTAAATAGCACGTTAGTACTGACTTCTACTTCTCCAGGAGTCCTTTTTTTTTTAAATAGAAAAGAAACAGATCCTAATCATCGTGCATTCATTCCCCAAACAGACTCAGGAGAAAAACACCAAACTCTATGTATGCTTTCTTCAGCCACAAGTGTCTTTGCTTCAGACTATGGATAGTGGAACTCATTCTCATCACTGATGTTGGGGCTTGAAAGCCTTGTGCATCTTTTAGCGATACCGTGAAAAAGGAAGCTAACTCAAATCAGCAAGTCATTAAAACTACACAGACAGTTTATAAATTATGGATACAAAAGGAGGGAAAACAGATCTAAGGAGGGAAAAAGACAAATGACAGCCCATAGAAAACACCAGAATCCAGTCTCAAAACCCATAGTCTGACCTCATACTGATCCTAAAATGACTAACAGGAAAGATGGCACTGAAATGTGATCACTGGGGACATGACTCTTTGGGACAGCCCTGGATCTTGTTGCTACAACTGATCCTTCCCACTGTAGGTTCCCAGAAGGATTCAGCTATCAACATTCCCGTTGGCATGCTCTGTGAACAGTCCTGTTGGCATGCTCTGTGAACAGATTCGTTTTGCTTTCCACTGTTACTATGATGCAAGGAAGAGATTCTTTGTTCTTTTTCAGGCTCCTAAGGTTGATTGAGACGGAGCTCAGTTTTCAGGACCTTTCAATCATGTCCTTCCTTCAGACAATAATGTCCTTATCCTAGGCCTTGTTATAGAGAAACGTACCATTTCTCATCAGCTTCAGAGGTATAGGGGAGGGATATTGTTACCGGGGTTGATGATCAAGTTACTGAGGCAATTATGTATTAGCAATTATGAGTAGGACAGAAAAGAGGCTGCCCTGTCGTCCTGTGAATTTTCTTCAGTTGGAAACACTTGCAAGACAAAGTCGGATTCACTCTCTGTAGTGGACCCATAACTTCTGGATCTTTAGGGCTGGACAGGAAGACAAAGATCAAATGTCTCAACTTGCAAGACAGCATAGTGGGCGAGGAGGGGGTGGATTGCCAGAAGAATCCCAGACCCCAACACAGTGTGGGAGGGAGAGAAACACATTTTTTCATTTGATCTTTACAATAAATCCTGAGGTAAGCCAAGATTATCCCCACTGTGCAGATGAGAAAATCAAGGTTCAGAGAGCTTGAGAGATTTATTGGGTGTGGCTAGTAATGGTAAAGATTGGAAACCATATCTGTGACTCCAAATTGGGTCCTCTTTCCAGAACTAAAATGTCCAGACTTAAAACAAAACACGCTCAAGGAGAAAGTGGTGGGTAAGATAAATCTTTTTGCAAAAAGCCAGCATCGAAGTTTGAAAGCAAGTCAGCGGGGTGTTTGTGCAACCTTTTCACTTCACTTTCACATGGGACAGAGATCTGTCACAGCACCATAATTAGTGTCTGCTTGTTAAATTCACTCACTACTCGGTCAAGTACTTTTTAGGGGCCTACTATGTGCCAGGCACTGCCAGGGGCTGGAAATACAGCGGCAAACGAAGTACATAAACTCCGTATCCTAATGGGGCTTACATTCCCAGCCAGGGAGGCAGAAAATAAATCCATAAACAAGTAAATGTGATAAATGCCACAAAAAGAAATGAGGCAGGCTTCAATTAAAGGAAAGGGAGGATCTCACAGCCATTTTTTGCAGGAAATATTCAGGAAGATCTGACTGTGGGAAGCCGGAAAGAAGTGAGCAGGTGATCCCCGCTGACAAAGTCCACCTGCTCTGCGAAGTGGGTCAGAGCTTACTGGAGCCGTGAGGGCAGCGGGGAGGAGGGTGGTGGAAGCCAGGACCCAGGTAGTCCCAGGGGAGGGGACGATGCTAATGCTGCATCTCCCACGAATGACCATCACCAGGTCCTGCTCTCATCCCCACGGGGCTGGCGAGGTGGGCCACATTCCTATGCCAGCACTTGGACCAAGGATGAAATCCACCTTTTCATTCCATTTAGTTTAAATCAAGCTTAACACGTGTGCAAGTTAAAGAGGGAGGCACTCCGAGAGCTAATACTTCTTTAACACAACTTCAAGGTTAGTATCTAAAACCCAGTGGGTATGTTTGGTGAAGGGAATTCATAAATTACATTAGCACCTAATTTTTATAAGGCATTTGTGCCATGGGAGCTCTGTACTTAAAGCTGGAGAAGGAAGGGAAAAGGCTGGTGTTACCTCAGGGAGCTGGGCCAGACCTCAGAAGCCTGGACAAAGAACCCACTAGAGAGAACAGTAAAGTTGCTCCTTCCAGTTTGCATCCCCCCTCCCCCAGTGGTTCTTCACTCTGGTTAGAGTCTTTCTCCCACTGCCAGAAGGCTCATCATGCCTCCTAGTTCATCATGCCTCCTACAGGAAGAACCTCACCGAGAGCCAGTGAGCAAAGGAGAATGTGGTTTTCAGCAACTCAGCATGACCATCACAAGGCGGCACACAGGAGGGTGGCTTGGGGCAGGCGTAAGACTCTCTAACCTGCACACCAACTTAACAGTCACTGTAAATTTGGGGTGCCTGGGTGGCTCACCTGGTTAGCGTCTGCCTTCAGGTCAGGTCCTGATCCCAGGGTCTGGGACCGAGCCCCACACTGGGCTCTCTGCTCAGCAGAGAGTCTGCTTCTCCCTTGCCCTCTGGCTCCTGGCTCGTGCTCTATCTCTCACTCTCTTTCAAAATAAGTAAATAAAAATTAATAATTAAAAAAAAAAAGAGTTCCATGCTATACTAAGCCAGTCAGATGCCCCAAGGTTAACCTCTTAATTTATACCAGTGTCTGTTTTATCATATACTTGTCATCAATGGGTGTTTCATTTTTTTTCTTTTAATGTTGAGAATACTCCTTGGCACCAGTCTTTGGGTCTCCAACAAAGTAGGGACCAACACTTCAGGGCTCCTGGACTCATCAAATCCTTGCTGCCTGTGTTTCAATGAATCTAAGATACCATCAATTATAAAATGTACCATTACTTTAGATACCAGCAAAAAAGCAAAACTACTTCTAATTAAACTATGACACAATGCTTTCTAGTTACTGAGAACATTTCTTTTACACTTACTAAAAGCTTTTAGACTCTGGCATATTTATATCAGATATCATATTTATGCACATAAAAATATAAGGAAAATAAATGGACCTAGGGACTCCTAAAACTTCTTCACATTCTGATTCTTTCGCATCGTTTTGTGACTCAATGATATACATCTTTTTCTATGTAATTTTGTCCTTCATGCCATCAAGCATATTGGAAACACAACATTAAAAAAAAAAATCCATAAACCAAACTAAATCCATTGGTCTGGGCTCTTAAGCAGGCTTTAGGGGCACCTGCATGGCTCCATCGGTTAAGCATCCAACTCTTGATTTTGGCTCAGGTCATGATCTCGGGGTTGTGAGATCGAGCCCCACACTGGGCTCCGTGCTCTGTGTGGAGTCTGCTTGAGATTTTCTCTCTCCCTCTGCCCCTCCTCTCGCTCCCACTCTATAAATCAGTCAATCAATCAATCTTTTAAAAAGGTATGTAGATCTGGCCTATGTTTAAGTGCCTCTTAAACCTTCCCTGACGTGCTCAACATTTGGTTCTCAGGATTAAAATAATGTTTTATTACTGTTTCTAGGGTTTTCTTTCAAGATGCTGATGTCGCTTCTCCAAGTTTTGATGCTGACACATCGGATGTTTGCACATGTGTAGGCAATAAGGATTATGCCAAGCCTGTCTCCTGGCAGCAGCTATTTTTTTTTTTTTTTTTAAGATTCTATCTACAAACCCTTGTGTTGCAGTCTTGACTGTTTGGTTAAGAACTAAGCAAATGAGGTCATTTCTCTGAGTCTTGGTTTCTTTACCTGTAAAACAGGGGTTATAGCCTCTATATCACATGGTTACTACAAGGATTAAAGAGGTAGAGATGCCTGGGTGGCTCAGTTGGTTAAGCAACTGCCTTTCATTCACATCATGATCCCAGGGTCCTGGGATCGAGTCCCACATCAGGCTCCTTGCTCAGGAAGTCCCTCTGCCAGCAGCTCCCCTGCTTATGCTCTCTCCCTCTCTCTAACAAATAAAATTTTTAAAAAGAGGTAATATATGTAAAAAAAATTAAGAGTTAACACTTAGTGATTATCATGGGCCAAGTACTATGTAAAGGACTTTAAACGTATCATCTAATGATGAAATGCTAAGCGTATGCCTGAAACATAGTAAATCAACAGTAATTTCTATTACTATGGCTCATAAGTGTATCACCAGAGGATCGCCCACCTGCTTCAAAACAAAATTGAGACATAATTCATGTACCATAAAATTACCTAAAATATAGAGTTTGGTAGATTTTAGGATATTCATGAAGTTGTGAAACGATCACACCTACCTAATTCCAATTTCAAAATGTTTTCATCATCCAAAAAAGAATCCCTCTTCCTATTAGAAGGCATTACCTGACTCTCCTGACCATCAATTCCCCAAGCCCTCAGAACCCCTAGTTTCCGCCTCTATAGATTTGACTCTTTTTTTTTTTTTTTAAGATTTTATTTATTTATTTGACAGAGATCACAAGTAGGCAGAGAGGCAGGCAGAGAGGAAGGGAAGCAGGTTTCCTGCCCAGCAGAGAGCCCGATGTGGGGCTCAATCCCGGTACCCCAGGATCATGACCTGAGCCGAAGGCAGAGGCTTTAACCCACTGAGCCACGCAGGTGCCCCAGATTTGACTCTTCTGAACATTCCATATAAATGCCATCAGACGCTATGCTATCTCGTGGCTGGATCCTCTCACTTAGCCTGTTCTGAAGGCTCATCCATGCTATAGCATGTTTCACAACTCCATTCCTTTTAGTGGCTGAATAACATTCCATTATATGGCTAGAACCCATTTCGTTTATGCATTCATTTGTTGACGAACATTTGGGTTGTTCCTACTTTTTTGTTATTAGGAATAAAGTTTCTGTGAACATTTGTGGCTGAGTTTTTGTGCAGACATAACACTTCAGTTCTCTTGGGTATGCATATACCTAGTAATTCTATGTTTTACTTTTTGAGGAACTGCAAACTATTTTCCAAAGTTGCCATGTCATTTTATATATTTACCTGCTTTTGAATTTTTGGGTTGTTTTTTTTTTCTTTGTTTTTGCCTTACTCGGGCCCTTTCTAAATTTTCTTTGAAAAATTATTGTCATTATGGGGGCATATGGATGGCACAGTAGGTTGAGCATTTCATTTTTGGTTTCGTGTCAGGTCATGATCTCAGGGTCTCTGAGATCGAGCCCCACATGGGGCTCTGCTTGAGATTCTGGGAGTCTGCTTGAGATTTTCCCTCTCCCTCTGCCCTTCCCCCTGCTCACCCGCTCTCTCTCTCTAAAATAAATAAATAAATCTTTAAAAATTGTCATTAAATAAAATCTTAAAAAAAATCTTTAAAAGAAAAATAAAAGACTTTATTTATTTATTTGACAGACAGAGATCACAAGTAAGCAGAGAGGCAGGCAGAGAGAGAGGGGAAGCAGGCTCCCTGCTGAGCAGAGAGCCAGGGCTTGATCCCAGGGCCCTGAAATCATGACCTGAGCTGAAGGCAGAGGCTTTAACCCACTGAGCCACCCAGGCGCCCCACCATGCCAATAATTTTTCAAAAGATTTTATTTATTTGAGAGAGAGAGAGAGGGAGAGACAGAGAAACAAGCAGACTCCCCTCTGAGCAGGGAGCCTGATGTAGGACTGGATCCCACGATCCTGAGATCATGACTTGGGCCAAAATCAGATGCTTAACTGACTGAGCCACCCAGGTGCCCCTATTCCATATTTTAAATTGAATCTTGACCTATCTGGACATTAATTCAGGTGTACAATCTGAGCACTGGCTCCATCTTAAGTTTTTCCAGATGGCTTCCCAGCCTCCCCTACATCATTTTATTATATAAGTCATCTTTCACCACTGATTTAAAATGCCACCTTCATCATATTTGTGTCCTTTTCTATACTTTTTATACAAGTCCCCCAAGTCACACTGCTTTATATATTATGGCTTTAAGGTATAATTTAATATCTTGGAGAGCTATTCTCCTCCTATCCTTCTCTTTTTTCCTAGAATTTTTCTTTCTTTTTCCCATATGGCTGTCTGTCCCTGCATACTGTCATGTTTTCACTGCGAATGCATTACAATTAAAGATCAACCAAGGGAGAAGAGGCATCTTTATAATGTTGAATTTTGCTGTCTAAAATATGACAGAGATTACCATTTTTAAATCTCCTTTGTGTCAGTCATCAGTCTATTTAAAGTTTTACTCATATAGTTCTTGTACATTTCTTTTATTTATTTATTTAAAATTTATTTATTTAAAGTAGGCTCCTTGCCCAGCCTAAAGCCCAGTGCTGGGCTTGAACTCACAACCCTGAGCTGAGATCAAGAGGTGGATGCTTAACTGACTGAGCTCCCCAGGAACCCGCTCTTTAAAAAAATTTTTTTTTCTTTTTAAGTATACATTTCTTGTTAAACTTATTCCTAACGAGTTTATCTTTTGGGGTTGCTGTTGAGATCTGTACTTCTACTATATCTTCTAGCTCATTTATTTCTATCTCATAATTTCAAACTATTCTCAAACCCAAGAGCTCAGGTAGGAAGGAAGCAAATCATTTATTAAAAAATAGGGGCTCAGTGGGTTAAAGCCTCTGCCTTTGGCTCAGGTCATGATCCCAGGGTCCTGGGATGGAGTCCTGCATAGGGCTCTCTGCTGGACAGGGAGCCTGCTCCCCCCACCCCTTGCTCTGCCTGCCTCTCTGCCTACTTGTGATCTCTGTCAAATAAATAAATAAAATCTAAAAAAAATATACTTATAGACAGGGTGCCTGGGTGGCTCAGTTGTCAAGTGTCTGCCTTCAACACAGGTCATGATCCCAGGGTCCTGCATTATCCAGCCCTGCATTGGGCTCCCTGCTCAGAGGGAAGCCTGTCTCTCCCTCTCCCCCCCCCCCCCCCCCCCCCCCCCCCCGGCTTGTGTTCCCTCTCTTGCTGTGCCTCTCTCTGTCAAATAATAAATAAAATCTTAAAAAAAAATACTAGACACTGCCCTAGAATGGAGGAGTAAAAAGACTAGGAAAAAGGAGCTTTGGTTTTGTGTTTTAGAAAGTAAAATCAGGGACATGTGGGTGGCTCAGTTGGTTAAGCAGCTGCCTTCGGCTCAGGTCATGATCCCAGCGTCCTGGGATCGAGTCCCGCATCGGGCTCCTTGCTCGGCAGGGAGCCTGCTTCTCCCTCTGCCTACCACTCTGTCTGCCTGAGCTCACTCTCTCTGACAAATAAATAAATAAAATCTTAAAAAAAAAAAAAAAGAGTAAAATTACCCAGTATTATGCACCATAAGAATAGAGGCAGTCTTGCTTTCATGGATCAAAAATTCACACACACACACACACACACACACACACACACAATGAGAAGCCGGGGGAACATGGGCAGTGCTTTCAAGGTCACCGAGATAAGAGCCTATCTAACCTGCTATCCAACTGGAGAGTCAATCTGCTCTGTTGGATGAACAAAGGAAAAGAAAAAATGAATGAAACCTAATGCTGTCTCCTTGATTTCGTGATTACTTTAACTTTTCATGATTATTTCTTACATTAAGTAACCAAAGAGTATGACTGAGAGGAATACACAAATATAAGGAAAACAAAAAACTTCTACGAAAACCAGGTAATGTTAACCTAAAGGAAAACGAACAAGGGGCTCCCGGGGGGCCCGGGAGTCGGTTGAGCATCAGACTCTTGATTTCCACTCAGGTCATTATTTCAGGGTTATGGGAACGAGTGCTGCCTCTTCTAGCACGGAGCCTGCTTAAGAGTCTCTCTCTCCCACCTCTCTTCCTTTGCTCTGCACACCGCACTCCCCTACTCATATTCTTTCTTTCTAAAACAAAAATAAAAGTAAAGCTAAAAGGTTAATATTTTTGTTTGTTTGGAATAAAAAAAACATTTTGCTTTCACTTTTAGAAAGGAAACACATGCATGTAGAGCACCAGAAATACAGTGGATATACAGGGAAAAGTAAGCATACCTTGACAAGGCCTCTCATCCACAGTCACCCTTCCCCGCATTCATTATCATCTCAAATAAGCATAAAAATGGGCACCTGGGTGGCTCAGTTGGTTAAGCATCTGCCTTCAGCTCTGGTCATGATCCCAGGGTCCTGGGGCTGAGCCCCATATCGGGGTCCTCACTCAGTTGGAAGCCTGCTTCTCCCTCTGTTTGTCTCTCCCCCTGCCTCTGTTCTCTCTGTCAAATAAATAACATCTTTAAACAACAACAACAAAAAGAATAAAATTGGGCAACATGTCATGATTAGTGAGGAGTTATTGACAGAAATTTGTTGGTCCTCCAGTTCTACTTCTTAAAATCAATTTGAAAGACCTGATCATTTTTTTTAAAGGTTTACTTATTTATTTATTTGACAGACAGAGATCATAAGTAGGCAGAGAGGCAGGCAGAGAGGGAGAGAGGAGGAAGCAGGCCCCCTGCTGAGCAGAGAGCCCACCGAGGCTCGATCCCAGAACCCCGGGATCATGACCTGAGTGGAAGGCAGAGGCTTTAACCCACTGAGCCACCCAAGCGCCCCTGAAAGATCTGATCATTTAAGAATCAAAAGCAGCAGACTTCCAGCCCCATGGCAAATATTTTCATCTCATTTGCCTGATTATTCAGAAGTCTATCTCCATGTCTTTTTTTTTTTTTTTTTTAAGATTTTATTTATTTAGTTGGGAGAAGAGTGAAAGCTAGAGAGAGAACACCCAGAGGGAGAGGGAGAGGAGAGGGCGAAGCAGACTCCCCGCTGAGCTGGGAGCCCCATGCAGGGTTGGATCCCAGGACTCTGGGATCATGACCTGAGCTGAAGGTAGAAGCTTAACTCACTGAACCACCCAGGAACTCCCTCCATGTCTTTAAATAACCTGTGCACTGGGAATTCTGGATTTCTCAGTTTCAGGCATCCTCTAATGACTTCCCATGTGAAAAGATGAAGTTTTAGTTTTCTTCCCTCCACCCCCCACCATTGAGTTAAACTCTCATTTTGGTTAATCAATATTCAGTGTTCATATACTTATGAATATGTGAATCCTATTCCTTTCTCCCTTTTCCTTACTTTTTATTTCTCTGAATTTAATAATTATTTGCTTGCTTAGTTTTCTATTTGCGGGTATAATTTCAAAAAATAGTTTGCATTCCAATTCTTCACCATTGGCTGTTTAAAGGTGTAAGATTTATTCAAAATCTTGTTCACTGCAGTATCCTAATAGTGAAAAAGTAAAAGCCCGTCAAATATCCACCAACCAGGAACTGGTTAAATCCATTAGGTTTTCCCTATCATGAAAATTTTATGCATTTCTTAAAAAGAATAAGGTTGACTAACAAATGTACATGTTCCAAAGTCAACCTTTAATTTTACATCATTATGTATACCTGTAACTTTAATATTTTACAATGAGAATGCATTTTTATAATCAGAAAAAATATGAATTATATTTTGTAGTTATTCATGTGATCAATCAGATTTAAAAAAAAAATTTTTTTTTCATTTTATTTGGCTGCTGGAAGAAAGTCTGATTTTTTTTTTCCCCAGCTACACAAGTTGCCTTGTAGGCCAATCATCTCTGAGCTGTGTAAAGAGATTCAACTTTGGAAGAAGAAAAAATAGAATTTCCTACTTCTAAGGGAACATGTTTTCAGAAAATGAGCAGAAAGGGAATGACTGTAAAGTTAGCACTCACTCATCCTGAACGAAGTACTACATTAAAGACAGGAAAATGCTTCCTTTTCATCCTGGACAACTGCAAGATGGAGCCACGTCTAGCCCTACAAGCCAGGGAGGCGGGACGGGGGACCCCCAGCACATTCTGGGTAGGTCGCTTAACCAATCAGCTCCGGGCTTCCACGTGTCAGGTCTGCATAAAAATGCGTGCCCTCACCGGGGGTCCCCGCTGCGAGGCACAACTGCAGCCACACGCTGGGTTAATTCCTAAGCACAGCGTTCGGCCTTGGCTCAAAGAAACTCTCGCGACCACCCACTCATCAGGCCAGGCCCAGGGAAATGGCGGGGGGCCAGAGACAGGCTCTCCCCCAGCTTCCGTAGGACACGTGCTCACGGCAGTGGCTAACATTCTTGGGGCTGTGGACTGCTTGCAGAAGTCGAATGAAACAAGAGAGTCACTTCCCGGGAAATTAAACGTATGCTCAAGCCAACGCGCCTGTGTACACAACTTCCGTGGGTTCACAAACCCTTAAGACCCAACCTGGGCTTCCCTTGGCCGGGGCCGTTCATCCTCTCCCCGCCACCCCCCGGCCGCCCCGCCCAGTCCCGGTGGGCCTCCAGGCCCGGACAGGAACCACGCACCGAAACCAGCGGGACGCGCAGGTGATCCCCCTGCAGCCGGTTGAAGGCGGGGAACGTGCTCCAGGCCAGGAACCCGCCGCGCTCCGGTCCCAGTAAGGCCACGAGCAGCACCTGGTGCTGGAAGCGCACGGTCGGCTGCTCCTCGTAACTGCTCCGCTTGAGCCAAAACCCTGAGGAAGAAAGGGCGGTGGGGAGGAGGTCAAGGAGGCGGGCGCGGGCGCAGCAGGCCTTGGGGGAGCTAGCTGAGCGCGCAGCGGCCGCGAGCAGGCTCACCGTGGCTCCGGAAGGCCACCAGCAGTGGCGGGATGTACGTGAGCGCGGCGGCCAGCAGCAGGAACAGAGCGGCCTTGGAGCAGAGCCCCGCGCGGTAGCCGCGCTCCACCGGGTGAGAGAAGAGCTCGTAAAGCGCCATGAACGCCGCGCGATTCCGGCCGCCTGCCGGGGACCCCTACGCGGTCCGACAGGAAGGACCAAGTTTGGCTTCTCCTGGTTGCCATAGCCTTGGTCTCCACGGCAACCGACGGAGCCGGGAAAAGAACCAATAGGAAGGGCGCGGGGCCTTGGCAGGGGTGGGGCCAAGCGGGGGCGGCGCTCGCTGGTGGGAGTTAGTCCGCGCTCTACGCGTTACGTGCCTTTTCCAAAGGCTGAATGGAAATCGGGAGCTTCCGTGCTCAGGATCGTGGCCATTTCCTGGGTTTACATTTGTGTAAAATAAGATTTCCATAAAAATTGACTTAAAGTGCTTACCTGCCGATGTGTCATCTGTTAATCCGCAATGTGGTTCGTACTTAAATCCAACCCGTCACAGCACACCTTCCATTGCAGGAAACCCCAAAACCTGCGTGGCTGTGCCCCTGGACCTGGCCTGGGCTAAGACCAAACCCCGGTCCCTTTGCCCCCAAATTTCCTGTCGCTTTCTCTACCCGCCATAGCAGGACAGACACAGAAACAGGGCACAAATCCCCAGCTCTTCGAGGATGATTACTACATGGCTCTCTCTGCTGAATTTCATCACTTTATACTGGGTACAAACTTGGCTGCCGGTTTTAGAAGCTGTGGCCCCCCTGAAAGATGACGGTGGCTTATCACCTAATTGAAAGCTTCCACCACCAGGGCCGCCGCCACCTCCAACCAGTATTTTGAACATGGCAGAAGGATTTTTTTCCTTTATCATGGTCAACAGCCAAGTTTTTTATCAGAAGGTCCTGAAGGATCACGTTGCAGTGCCAAATGATAGTGTGAGGTTTGTGGTCAGAGCGCAGTCCAGGAGGTGATGCCTCTGTTTTGAAGGCAACCTAGAAATGGCTTTTAGATGAAGAATACAGCTGAGATCCTAACAACACAGATGCTTGAGGGGTCAAGACCTGATCATTTGGGAAAATTATCCAGGGTCCTCACCACAGTTCAAGATGACAAAGAATATCAGCCGTAAGATTTTGTCATTTTGGGTCCAGTACTACTAATTCTTGCTTTAACGCTTTTCTGGGGTGGGAACACAGCTCCTAAATACAGTAATTGTTAGGCTTAAAGCTATATTATTATTTTGACATTATACTGCATCTGTGATTTAAGTGAATGATTTTCATTTATTGAAAAACTGTTAAGGGGCGCCTGGGTGGCTTAGTGGGTTAAAGCCTCTGCGTTCGGCTCAGGTCATGATCCCAGGGTCCTGGGCGGCATCAGACTATCCGCTCAGCGGGAAGCCTGCTTCCTCCTCTTTCTGCCTGCCTCTCTGCCTACTTGTGATCTCTGTCTGCCAAATAAATAAATCTTAAAAAAAAAAAAAAGAAAAGCTGTTAAAAGCATATGATTTCACTCATATTGGAACTTAAGAAAATGAATGAACAAAGGGAAAAAAGAGACAAACCAGAAAAAGACTATTACTGTTATATATTATATAATATATATTACTATATAGAACATATGTAGAACAAACAGATGGTTACCAGAGGGTGGGTGGTTGGGGGGATGGGTGAAATAGGTGAAGGGGATTAAGAGTGGACTTTTCTTGATGAGCACTAATATATGGAATTGTTGAATCACTATATTGTACACCTGAAACGAATTAACACTATGTTAACTACACTGAAATAAAAAGAAACAAATAAATAACCATTAAAATAAGATTCTGGAATAGATGGTTCTAGTGTCACCTCCTGAGGGTAGCTCTACACTGAGGAAGGAGGTCCTTCTTTCAGCACAAGGAAACACATACTATAGCTGGTATCAGCTTAGTCACTGCTGAGACACAGATGGTGATTGCTAAGAATTTAGGTGTGTGAAGTGCCTCCCCTGAGATGCCATGAGCTCTGCAAAAGTATTTAGTAACAATGGATACTAAGATTTACTCTTCGCTTCCGTGGTTTGAAGAAGCTAGTCTTTGTGGTTTTGATTCTTTAAGATGGAATATTAATGTTTTAAAATGCTAAAGATCTGTGTATATTGTGTCATTTTCATATATTCATAACTGAGAACTGACTTCTCAGTTTCCATTTCCATAATTTTCTCATGTTTCATACAACTTACTTTTTAAAAAGATCTATTTACTTTAGAGAGAAAGAAAGAGAGCCTGTGAGCATGGGGAGAAGCAGAGAGAGGCGGGGGAGACAAGCAGACTCCCTGCTGAGCATGGACCCTGATCACAGGATGCTGAGATCATGACTTGAGTTGAAACCAAGTCAGGCAATTAACCGACTGAGCCACCCAGGCACCCCTTGATACAATTTTCTTTTAAGGGCAAAGAGAATAGTTCTCTTAAAACTACACATTTTGACCATGTTCTACTCCTCTCTAGAAGCTCCCTTTCAGGGTTAGCTTCAGATTAGAATGTCTGAAAGCATGCATCAGTGCTTTCCAGCATTTATCTAGATTATTTACCCATTCCCTCTCCCAAACCCACCCTTTGTTTCTATCTATTAAGGGAAGTTTATCCTTTGGAAAATGTACCCTTCTCTCTGAAGCATAAGATTCACAATTTCTGTGAAGTCTTTCTTTTTTTTTTTTTTTAAAGATTTTATTTATTTATTTGACAGGGATCACACAAGTAGGCAGAGAAGCAAGCAGAGAGGGGAGGAGAGAAGCAGGCTCCCTGCTGAGCAGAAAGCCCCACGCGGGACTCTATCCCAGGACGCTGGGACCATGACCCGAGCCGAAGGCAGTGGCTTAACCCACCGAGCCACCCAGGCGTCCCTGTGAAGTCTTTCTTGATAAAGCTCATTTGGTTTGGTGTCAGCCCCCCATTGCCCTGACCACTCCTCAGCATCCATGTTAACAGACCTCTCCAGCATTTGAAATTTATTCTGCATGTTTTATGAGTCTGTTAATACGCAATTGCACACTTTCATTACCCTATTTTTCTTCTTCTGACTCACCTTTTCAACTAGCCACCCCCTCAAGGAAGGCATTTGTTATCTTTAGAGCCTTCAATAAGCTAAATATAATGATCCCATAGGTAAAGAAGAGGATGCATATCATCAGGGCAGATGAGGGAAGCCAGTTAGAATGGTGAACTGGAAAAAGATATCGAGAAAGTAGGTAAGGATAGAAGACAGAAAGATACTGCCCCGTATTGAGACCATCTGGTTATATGCTTGTAAGTGGGTAACTGACAGGATCTTTCCCCTGAGAAGTATACTAAGGTCTTCCAGCAGCAAGGTGGTATACACATGCCTTGGATTAGGATGCAATGACCAGTTCTATAAGAGGAAGCAGTGATCTTCAGTCCAATTTCAAACTCCTCCACTGATTTACTGACTGCCCGATTGTGAACATCTACCTTGATACCCCAGTGTTTAATTCTATTTGCAAAATAGGAATTTTCAATTTTTTTCACTCACTCTCTAGCTGATCTCATCCAGTTCAATAGCTTTAAATACTTCTCTCTTGAATTTGAGACTCATAGACCTATTCACTTACACCATGTCTTCATTTGGATGTCTCTTGGGCATCTTAGACTCAATACAGCCAAAACCAAACCTTGATTCTCATCCCCTCAAGCTGCCTCCACCCTATTTCAGTAATTGGCAGTTCCATCCTTCCAAAAACCCTGACTTTGACTTGTACCTCACACTTCATACCAATCTATCATCAATTCTGTTGCTCTACCTTCAAAATATATCTAGAATATAACTATTTTCCACAAACCCCACAGACACTATCTTGGTCTAGGCCTACATCATCTTCCACCCAGATTATCACAACAGTGTCTTAACTGTTCTCTTGGCTTCCATTCTTAACTCCTTATAATCTGCCTATAAGGAAGCTAGCCTGCTCACTTCAAAAGGAAAGCCACACCTCTACTTAAAGTCCTCTACTGACTTCTCATCATTCTAAATAAGAACCAAAGTTCCTCATATGGAATTCAAAGCTCAATAGTTTTATTATACATCTCTTTGATCTCATCTTCTAACACACTCCCCCTTGTTTATTCTGCCCAGCCACAAGGGGGTCCTTCCTATCCCTATGTCAACCACTTTACCTAATTAGCATTTTATCCCACCATCACTCGTCACCAATCCTGCTTTATTATCTAAAGAGCACCTACCATTACATAACACATTTTTTTTCCATCTTGTTCCACTAGAATGCAAACTCCATGACAGCAGAAGTGTTGTCTGTTCTGTTCATTGCTTTTCCCCAATACTTAGAACAGTGCTCCTTTGTGTAGCAGTAATAATTTCTAGGTATGAAATTCAAAGGATTTTTCACCTCATTGGAGACAAGCAAGCAAACAAAAAACCTATTTTGGTTGCTCAGACGATCTTAAAATAACCAAAATACTTCTAGGATGAAGCTAGATTTCACAGCATCCATCAGGAATTACAACTGTAGGAAATGATGAATGACAATGTTCAAATATGCAAGCCTTTCAGATGTATCAGGATCACAAGAACATGGCAAGAATCATGTGCCCAATTAAATGAATATTCTTGATACGTATTCACCAGCTCGTAAACAGATGTTGACCCTGAGCAGACTGTCCTGATGACTCTGCTAGGAAGAAAGGAGTGACATCACTGGAGAACCTCAAGGCATATGCTCAGGCAGGTGACACACGCACACACCACCTAGGCTGTCATTGCTGAAATCCATGCTGACTGCCAAAGAAACCTGTCTTATGACCAACTCTCAGGGGAATTCTCCCAGCCTGATGATCACCTCTAACTCCTCTGCAGTTAAGGTTATGGGGTCTCTTTGTGATCAGTGCTATGTTTCGCTCCTCAAATGCGTATTTGTGATGCCTTTTCTTGTTTAGCCAAACACTTATTCATGAAAAAGGAAGGAAATAGAGTTTGTTTAAATTCAGTTTCTAGGTCCAAGGCAACCTATTACGGCTGTCTCCAATACTGAACCCCCGCTTGTCATCAGTACCTCTCTCCACAGTCCCCTCAAACTAGTTACTCTCTGTATTGCGCCCCCAACCTATTACCACCCTAAACGATACTCCCCAAACTGTCAATGCCCCAAACAGATTTCTCCTGCCATCACCAACCACCAGAGACCCCTTTTCTGTCATTCATACCTCCAAAATTCCCGTCGCACTGAGACTTCCCTCAAGAAAGCCCACTATGAAAGCGCTATCCTATCAGCCATACCCCCAAACTCCTCTTCCTGTTACCAACGTCCACCGAGCCCCCACTCCTGTTACCAGCTCCCGACAACATCCCCTTCCCAGTCACCAAAACCCTCAAAGGCAGCCCTGTAAGTGAGCGTCATCATCCCCCACTTCTCAGCGGTAGCCCCTCTTGGAGCCGTCTCCTGCCCCGCCCCTTTACGTGTGGCCCCGCCCCCGGCGGGGCGGCCCTGCGAACGGCGCCGGAAGCCCCGCCCCCCGCCGGTTGCTAGGCTCCGGCAGCCGGAAGTCCCGCCTGTCGTGTAGTCGCCGCCGCCGCCGCCGCTGCCGTCGTTGTTGTTGTGGTTGGTTCGCTGAGCTCCGCGGCTCCGAGAGCCGGCTGCATCCCTTCCCAGCCGCCGCCATGAAGTGGATGTTCAAGGAGGACCACTCGCTGGGTAAGAGCTCCCTGAGAGACCGGGTGGTGGGGGGTCAGGACGGTGGGTGGGCCCCCTCCCCCACTCGGGCCGCCTTGGGCTGGGCGGGGAGGGGCGGATGCCGCGCTCTGGCCTCGGGTGGGTGAGGCCTCGGCGCCCGCGGCGGCTGCCCACGGATCTTGTCCCTCCCTTCGCCCTTTTGCCGGCAGGCAGGGGCCGAGGGTCGAGGCCGCTGAGATTCCAGAACAAGGGCCCCGGGGCGTGCGCAGGTCGCTGGGGGAGGAGGGTTGGGGACCCGGGAACCTGAGGTCGGGCAGGAGCGACCACCAGCCGGTGTGTGTCTCCCACAGAACACAGATGTGTGGAATCTGCGAAGATCCGAGCGAAATATCCCGACCGGGTTCCGGTGAGTGCACTCCCCGCCCCCTCACCTCGCTGTCACCTCGTCGTTTAGGACTCGTGATAAGGCCCCGGGCCATTCAACAGTTGACAAGTTGAGGTTCCAGTCCCAGTTATAGTAGCAGACAGTCCAGACTGGGTTAGGGGCCTTCCGGGTCCGCGGCGTGAGGGGCTTGAGCTGGTGCTGTTCAGGGTGTCTCAGTGCTGAATCTCCTGATCTAGGCCAGCGAGCTGTCTGCAGCCTCTGGGCTCCCTCGCCAATTATGTAAGGAACGATGTTCTAGGACAGGGCAACAGGTCACTGCCACTTTTGGGAACGGTGGAGGAAGACTGTCACTTTGGTCTTAGAAGTGGTACTTTACTCTCAGGACACTCATCTTTAACTTTGAGCCTCTATCTTTGCTTGACTTTTAGCTTCCTTTCCTCACCAAAAAATCTGAGACGCCTCTGAGAACACTTTCTCTCTCGTTTCTCCTTAATCAGTAATAAATATGATCCTATATTTCTTCTGTAGTAGGGGATGAAGTTTCTGTAATCCTTAACTGATTTTTAAAGGACATCCATGCCTGTCATTGTAGCTCATTGTTTGAACAATTCCTTTGAGGAGGGGTCAGGAGGGACACATGTGAAACCCAGTTCAGGGAGAAGCAACAGGCCAAATGAGGAGCTTGGTTCTTGGCTGCCTGGGATTGCCACTCATTCCTATTAGTTCATCTTTTCCCATTTCCTGTGTTCCTTGGGATCTTCTCCTGTGGTGTGAAGGCAGATCCATTCTGGGGTCCTGGAGTAACTGGCTGTAGATGAAACCCTTACCAGATATTCTCAGGTCTGCCTAGACTAAATGTTGAAAAGCTTTCAACATTTAGTTGTAGTAAGGGCTGTGTTTCTCTTTTGCTTGCTGAGATCCAGAATGATAAACATAACTGACCACAGAAAAGCACTTTCTGTTTCTGTATCATATGTTTATGTCAGTTCTCAACCTCCAGAGTTAAGAGTTTGTGGTTTATTAAATCAGGGGCCTATTTTCCAGTGTTGTGCAGTTTCCCACCTACCTCCTTGCCCACATACTATTCATCAGCTCCCTGACAAGGCAAGGCGAGAAGAATGCAGGGCCAGAGCCTCACTTGAGAAATCTAGTCCTCATCTCTGTTTGCTTTCCTAGGTGATTGTGGAAAAAGTCTCAGGCTCTCAGATTGTTGACATTGACAAACGGAAGTATCTGGTTCCATCTGACATCACTGTGGCTCAGTTCATGTGGATCATCAGGAAAAGGATCCAGCTTCCTTCTGAAAAGGCAATCTTCCTGTTTGTGGATAAGACAGTCCCACAGTCCAGGTGAGAGGTGTTTACTGGCATTGGCCATCTGCTTGGCTGTTTACAGAACTCTAAATTTTGGAGGTCAGAAAACTCTTAGAGGTCCTGACTGGAAGTCTGGATTTTGTGCTCCCTCACATAAGGAGTTCAAGGAAAATAAGAAAGGGCTGTACTGCTTGGGAATGTACTTTGGATCAAGAAAATAGAACAAGGTTGGACTTTTTTAAAAAAGCAAAACCTGAAATCTAGCCTCAGACCGTCACGAATCCTTTAAACAGTTGAGGATTTACTTAGGCTTAAACCATCAGTAGAACTGAAGCCTAAAATGAGGTTTTCTTCAAATGACCCATGAAATAAGTCCTGCCATTCTCCACTGGGAGCCTGTGGGCCCTGCTGAGGCTCAGCTCCAGTTAATCACCCTGCTGCTTGCTCTCCAGACCTAGTTCTGTGCCC
>ML111907.1:0-14232 GCA_003697995.1 Taxidea taxus jeffersonii | reverse complement strand
TTAAATACTGATTCTAGAAATAGAGGCCAAGGCAAGTCCCTGAGAGTTTTACTTCCTAAATTCTTTCTGAGTTCTGTTTTTTTAAAAGCAGGGCTGGGGGAGGGAATCTCACTCAGCTCCCTTTTCCCGTTTAGCATTGGAAAGCTGAATTCTCTGCCTAGGTTCCTGTATCCAGAATCAGCCCCAAAACAAAAGAATTGTGTCTTGGTGCAGTCAGAGCTCGAGAAAGAATATCAGTGTACAAGCTTCCTGGTCATGGCATTAGGGCAGAACCCAGACCTGGCAATGGTATCTACGTTTTGGTCTTTGTTTAGAACACAGACGAGTCTCGTTAATCCCCATTTAAAATAGAAACAGTAGTATGTTATTAAGTAAAACGTCTCTAAGATGTGATAATTTGGGAATGTTAGTTACATTTGGAAACCGGTGTTATTTAATATTGTGGTGCTTAGTTGCTTCTTCGATTTTAAAGAGCTATTAAGTAAAAGAAAGTTGTGAGATCTTAAAGTCCATCCTTTATTTAGGAATGTGCTTAGATTAAGCACTTTTGATCATTTCTAGGTAAATATCTCTTCAAAGGTTTATTCCTGCAGTAACAGAATAGGGTTTGTTTTTATCCGACAAAAATCTGACAAAAGGAAGAGCCGGTAGTTAATTTTTATTTTTTAGAATGTCGGGAGCCTTTCTGACTACATTACCTCTCACTTCGAGGTGGTTGCCTTTCCAGGGTCCACAGCAGTGGCCATTGTCCTCCCACCTCACCCCTGCTGTCCTCCCCGTCCTCCTCTGCTGGAAAGAGAGAAGTCCAGGTCCAGTGGAAGCACGCGGGCTCCAAAGCAGATGGGTGTCCAGGTGTGTGCCCGTCAGGCCAGCCAATTCCTGAGTCAGGCTGGAGCCCACAGCCTTCACGACCTGACCTTGGTCGGGGGCCGCGCGAGGTTTTGCAGGGATTAGGCACCCACACGGTTCTATGTTGGCCTGCCCCCGCGCATGCGCTCCTGAGTAGCTTCAAGCCGGTGTTCGCCCTCACCAGCACGGCTGTTCCTGGATGGGGACCCTTCTGAAAGGTGCCATTGTTATTGGCTGGTTTGTCTGAATCCGGGTGACTCCGAATGGAGGGGTGAGTGACAGTTTTCGCGGTCAGTTTAGGTTCACTAGACTCGGTTCTTCAGGGTCCCACCGCACCTGAGATCGGTTCTGTGGCTTGAATCTGCCTTTGGCTTTTCCCAGCTCTTTCCTGGTCAGACGCCCGAGTGTGGCAGGTGGCAGGCCCCCCGGTGCTCGGCGGCCCCCTTCCGGGGTGAGTGCCTGGCCTAGCTGATGTCACAGTGTGGGCTTTAGGGTCTGAGGTCATCTCTGGGTGTCTTCCTTAGCCAGTAACTTGAGGTACAGTGTGGCCCGCAAGTTGTCGGGCCATCCCGCGGGCCGGGGCTGCTTCGCCCGACAGCAGGTCAGCGCGGCCGGTCCGAGCATCCGCGGGCATCCTGGCGGCGGCCTGCCCAGCGCTGCGGGGCTCGGGCTCTGTGGCCTCTGAGGCGGAGGAAGCTCCTCAGAGCCTTGTGGAGCTTGTCCTAAACTGACAGGCCAGCCTCCTGTTGGAGACTCTCCGCTGCCTAGGGTCGCGTTTTGTCCCCTGCACTTCTGTTTAACTCTTTAACGGGACTCAAAATGTAAACTGCTTGTGGCCGCTCTTTGCGGCTCCAGACCAGATTATTCAGCTTTGTATGGGTGCGGCCCGAGCCCATAGGCGCTGTTTGGAGATCACACTGTAAGATGCCTCAGTGTTCTCCCGGCGCTCAGTGACTCTCAGAATCGGCCGTTCGGTGCGGGCTGCGGCTCGCAGCCTCGAGTGTCGTCACTTTCCAAGTGCCTGCCCGAGGGCTGTCCTCTGCGCGTACCCAGTGCCGCTGCCAGCCGAGTCAGGTTTCCGACGAGGCTGCGTGACAGAAAAGGAGGACAGCAAGAGGCCTCTCCGAGCCGTAGCTCCAGCAGCCCGTTGTCACGTTACAAGATCTGGAGGAGAGAGTTGGGTGGCGCGGAGGCTGGCAGCGGCTGCCTTCCTGGGACACGTCTCGGGCTCCACTCTGACCTCCCGAGCCCGGAGAGGCGCCGGCGGCGGCCGTGCGCGCGCGAGCAGCTCTGGTCTCGGGAGAGCCGTGCGGAAGCTACAGGATGCCGGCGTGAGGGCAGCAGGACAGGTCTGCGTGTTCGCCGGGAGGTGGCTGTCCTGGAGTGAACCGTGTAACTTCCCTGGGCGTCATTTTTCTTATTGCCTCACTTCTGTTCTCTAAACTGTGGCTTGGGATCCCTGTGAGGGTGATGCCGCCTCCGAAGACTGCGTGAGGATAAAGAGTAAAACCCAGAGCAGTGCTTGGCACGTAAGTGCTATTATAATTCGGAGCTTTACGACCCCCTACAGCAGCTGGGGCACAGGTTAAACATGTATAAACCCACGTTTTACTGGAAAGGCAGGGCAGTTTAGAGACAGGCGGGAGCGAGAGCCACATGGTCATGGGCCTCCGCTCCCGTCTCCAGGCCCGCCGCAGGCAGCGGGGGGCCCTTGTTCACCACAGGCCGAGTCTGGGGTGGGCCACTGGTATTTATGTAGCTCCTCAGGTATTTCTTTTCCTTTTTTTTTTTTTCCCTTTAAGATTTTATTTATTTATTTGAGAGAGAGGAAGAGAGAATCTGAGCCAGAGTTCCCAGTGAGTACAGAGCCCGGCATGGGGCTCGATCCCATGACCATGAGATCACGGCCTGAGCAGAAACCAAGACTCGGACGCTCAGCCGACTGAGCCACCCAGCCGCCCCTCCTCAAGTATTTCTAATTCAGCAGTGGGATTTGGAGTCTATGCACTGGGGCTTCTGACTTGCTAGGAACGGAGCATACTTAGTCTGTCAGGTGGAACCAGATGTGACATTGGTATCAAGGGGTCGCTGCCTTTGAATTTGACAGTCTTTTACTTTGCCTCTAAATCCCTCTGGTAATGGCCTTGGGGAGATGGTGGCACAGGTGCTCGCCAAGGTCATCCTGGACATGTGGGTGCGGTGGGGCTAAGAGAGCTGTGCATAGCTGCGGCTGTTCTCCCTGTCCCCTCATCCCGAGACATCTCCGAGAGAGGCGGGCGTCCTGGGGCATTCCCAGCCAGCGGGGTGGAGGTCTTGAGAGAGGCAGCTCCGTGTCAAGCCTTCGGCTGGTCCCTGGCTCCCCACGGCACTTCCTAATCACAAGGCTCTTAAAGATGAGCATCGCAGACGAACAGAAAAGACAGATGGGACGCCAGACTGGCTCAGTCAGGTAGAGCCTGCAAATCTGGATCTCAGGATCCTGAGTTTAAGCCCCACGTTGCTTGCTTAACATAAGAAAAGAAAATACATTAAAAAGACAAGCATGGCTCCCTCTGGTAGAGAGACCGTTTTTTCCACCTCGCTTCACCTGGAATCATCTTGGGCAGTTTAAACACCTACTGATGCCTGGGCTTGAGCCTGGAGATGTCGTAAAGCTCCCCTGTGATTCTGTTGTAGAGCTGAGCCTGGGATCCGCCGTTCTCGGGGGCCTCATGCGGGGGCTTCGTCCCTCAAGTCCTCGCACGCTCCAGGGCAGTGCTGTTGAGAAGTGGCGTGTGAGCCACGTTTGTAATTTAACATGTTCTAGTGCATTAAAAAGGAAACAGGTGAAGTGAATTGTAATATATTTTATGTACCCAGTATATCCAAAATGTCATTTCAACATGTAATAAAAATTGAGATTTTTACCTCCTTTTTTTCACAGCTGGCTTGAAATCTTGTGTATGTTTCACGCAATGTTGTTATGGCAGTAACAGCACTTTCCAGTTCAGACGAGTCTGAGCGCGCCGCCTGCAGCCGGTGGCTTCGGTGCCACACAGCCAAACTGCAGGACATTCTGTCCTAGCAGAAGTAGCGTGCGTGGACAGTGCCGGGCCAGGGGGTCCCTATCTTACACGTTCCAGGTTAGAGCTCGGGAGCACCATGTTAGTTACCAGATGCTGATGACAGGTCATTTGTATTCGGACTCGTGTTGTTACTTAAGAATTCTCATCTGCCCACGCAGCCAGCCGGGCCAAGCTGGCAGTTGGGCAGGAAGAACAGGAAAGGGAAAACTCCCCCTTGCTCCGTGCGGCCCGTGTCCCCGTTTCCATGGGGGTCCATGCGGCCCGCCCAGAGCTCACCAGCAGAGTGGGACAGCCCCAGTCGCACCAGCTTGCGGCCCTACCCCTCTCTGCCGCCCCCCTGGCCCTTGTTTTACTGAGTCCTGCTTATAAGCCGCTGTTGTGCCCTGTGTGGCCAGTGACCTGTGCCGTCTTGGGCCGGCTGTCAGACTGCTGTCTTACTGGTTCTCGCTGACCTCATGCGCGGGGGCACACTGACGTGCAGCACACGTCTGTGCCGCCTGCTGTTCTCATAGTGCAGCCACGTGGCCACAGCTCTCCTGGGGTTCCCCGTGGTACTAGTCTTAACTCTGGAGCCCATACAGCTCAGATCCGTGGCAGAGAACTAGATTAGGTCTCCTGTACTGCGTGCAATCTGTTTTACCGCTTAGGAAAACTAGCTTTCCTGCCCACACATACTTAGTTTCAGCAATATCTATTTCTGGAGGGTTCTTAGGAGCGTTGGGCAGGGTTTCTTTGGATCCCAGATACAATCAGAGCCTTTTGCATTACATGTGAGGAAAATAACTTCTCTTTGATGGCACTGATCGCTGGGGCATGAGGGTTCTGGTGGGGGAGCTTCCACAAGATTGAACCCACTTACATTTATCATGTTAGGTACAGATTATAAACCTTCACATAAGCCTGAAGGAGAAGCAAGCCCCATGTAGTTTCTTTACCTTGGTCCTTCACCCATGCAGGGATGGGCCTCTTAGGCCCTTAATTTTGCTTAGGTTTTATCTCCTGCCCTTGGCATCCAGAAAGCATTCAGGTACTAACCAGGCAAGCCCACTCAAGGAGCCAGCACTGGCCTCTGAAGGAATAATTTGGTGTGAGGGTGCGGCGGATGGCCTTGCCTCAGGGCAGGAGGGTGGAGATTTGATTCTAGTCTTATTTACTGATTGCCAGGGGCCCAATTTATTTTAATCTTTCCTGGCTCCATTTCCCTTCTGTAACACAGATTGTTGGCACACAGCAGTGCTGAGATTGGAATTACTTTCACTTTCACGATCTACCACCCAGGCAGAGTAACTGATTCCAGCGGTCCGTCCCTTATCCTCAGATCATCTTTCTTCAGACACCCAGACTCAGTGACCAGACACAATTCTCAGTGTTGTTTTTTCTTTTCTTTCAAGCCTAACTATGGGACAGCTTTACGAGAAGGAAAAAGATGAAGACGGATTCTTGTATGTGGCCTACAGCGGAGAGAACACTTTCGGCTTCTGAGGGCCAGCGCTGGGCTAGGTGCACCGTCCCTGCTTGTGTATCTTGTAAATAGCCGGCTGTTTTCAGTTACCAGACCTCTTCACATAGACCTAAGTAGTGCGTTTGTAACTGGATTTATTTCTTAATATATTGGAAGGTTTTGTTTCCTTAGATTAGTAAATTATCATACAGAGTTTTATTTTGAGTTTTCCTTTTTGTGCACTGTCCTCATGGCTGTACCCTCCAGGGAACCTGTTCTCTGAGGATCATTATTTAATGACGATATTTCCATATTAAAGTGAGGTAGGTGGGGTATTAAAGTGAAAGGGAGGGAGATGATACATTTCTTCTGGATTATGTCTGAAGTGTTAAAGATGGCTAAGTATTAAAAGCACCCAGATTAAATCCTTAGCAATCAGACACTTGCTTCACTAGATTTTGCCAACTGCCAATCATGTTGGACTGAGCTAATCTGTTCCTCTTTCTGAAACTATTAAGGTAAATAATTAACAATAAAACTTCCTCTTATAAAGGCATTGCAGTGTGACCATGTCCTTTATTCACTTTCTTCCAGGAGGGTCCCAGCAGTGGCTTGGCCTCTGCTAGGCCAGCAGGAGGGTGTGTGGGGCCCCTGGCTGCACAGCCTGGGACAGGAAGCAGTGATGTATGTCCTAAGAGAGGCTGTTTTTTTTGTTTTTGTTTTTTTGATGGTTAACATATCCAGATGGTTCAGATACAATATTATAAAACGGTAGACCTGGAGAAGTCCTCCCACTATTGTTTCCTGACTCCCTAACCTTCTGCCTATGGGAAACTACTTTAACTAGTATCTTGTTTCATTCCAGTATTTATTTTTGGAAGTATAATTAAATGTGAATGTACGTCCTTATTTTCTTCTATTTTTTTCCTACAAAAGAAAGCATATATTTACGTATGTTGCTTTTTTTCATTTAACAGTATATCCTGCTGACCTTTCCAAATCAGTTCATAGGGAAACTTTTTGTTCATTTTCACAGCTAAATGGTATTGTGCTGTGTGAATATGTTATTACGTACCTAATAGCTAGGCCCCTATTAATGGCCGCTGGGTTATTTGCTGCCTTTCACCATTACGTACAGAGTTGGGATGATAACTGTACACACACGGTCTCTTATATGTACCTGCACTCTTCATGGGGCTGCTCTCCTAGAAAGCCCTCTTCCTAGAAATCACAATTAGATTTTCCCATGCCCATGAGTTTCATGATTTCCCACAAATTAGTATAAATACGTAGGCTTGGGACGCCTGGGTGGCTCAGTTGGTTAAGCGGCTGCCTTCGGCTCAGGTCATGATCCCTGCGTCCTGGGATCGAGTCCCACATCGGGCTCCTTGCTCAGCAGGGAACCTGCTTCTCCCTCTGCCTCTGCCTGCCACTCTGTCTGCCTGTGCTCGCTCCTGCTCTCTCTCTGACAAATAAATAAATAAATAAAAAAAATCTAAATACGTAGGCTTGCCAGAACACAAATGCATCTAAGAGGAGAACTTAGTTACTTTCCCCAATCTTCCAAAGATAACCTGTGTTGGAGGCTAGAGCCCTACATAGAGAATGACTAGGTATCACCCCACAATCAACATGTAGTTTAAATGACTCCCTTAAACTCTGTACTGGGGAAGAAAGATCTTTAGCTTTGTCTTTACCAAATTATAGAAGCAACCTGTCAAGGCCGTCTACTGAGGTCAGCTTCCCTACTGGGATCAGAGGAATCACTGGTCATTAAGCATCGTGTTGGTCTTTCCCAAACCTGACCCAATAGAATTTGTGGTCTCTTTGCTGGTAGTTTCGAACTAGAAGCAGGTACGAGCTGACCTCTGAGCAAGGGGAAGGAAAGGAACAAATTCTGTGTTGAAGGGAGTCTTGTTTGCGGTGACGTACACCCAACTCGAGCTGGCTTAAGCTCTAAAGAGGCCATTAGCTCAGTTAGTTCACTGGCTTTAGACATAGCTCGCACCAGAGGTCGATTGATAACATCAAAGCTCTTTCCTCTTGGTTTCCTTTCCCTCTGTGTTGACTTCACTCTCGGGCAGACCCCTCTCATGTGACAGCAGAGTGGCCCCATCAGTGTAGCAAATCTAGTGGAAGAGCATTTCTTCTGAGGGCAGTGTTAAAAGTCCCCTGGAGGACTCCAGCCTCACTTGAATTACCAAACAGCCCCTCACCCTTCCTGCCTGAGACAGGGACTGGTGGGAAGGAAAGGTAAAACCCTCCTTAACAGCATGGACAGAAGAGGATTGTAGAGAAATGGGGGAGGGATAGCTTTCCAAAGGCATTTTGATCTGTTTCTGTTTCACAACCACAAACCCACAAATGCAACTGAACAGAAATAGTAGGGGAAGAAGAATATAAAAAAGCAAGGGTCACCGAAGCCAGCTGTTTTTCTTTCTTTTAAAAGTAATTTTTAGGGGTGTCTGGCTGGCTCAGTTGGGAGAGCATGTGATCACTGGGTCGTTGAGTCTGAGCCCCATGTTGGGCATAGAGATTACTTAAAAAATTTTTAATTAAAAGATAAATTTTTATAGTTTTTATCGAGCTCTCATTGGATATCAGATGATTTATAAATACTATTAAGATTAGTTTTCAAAAGGCACTCATGAGATATACGTAGTGTAATTCTCATAGCTATACCGCTACCGAGTGACAGCGGAGACACCAGACTTGAGATTTAAGAGGAAAGACAGTTGGCTGTGTGAAATCATGTCATGGTGTTCGCTTTTTCTATTTACAACGTGCTCCACACTGCTGGACAGTGAGGCACAAGCAGGAATAAAAACATTACCTCATCCTCCAGAAGCTTATAGTATGGGGGTAAACACAAAAATAATTAAAAAGTGATACTAGAAAGTATTCTTGGGCCAGAGCTAGGGAGTAGCTGTTATCTATAAAACAAGCTACTGAGGAAAGCAGCCTTATTTGTAATGCCAAAAAAAATGGATTTGTCCATCTTGCCTTTAAGATGTAGCATCTGGGGCACCTGGGTGGCGCAGTGGGTTAAAGCCTCTGCCTTCGGCTCAGGTCATGATCCCAGAGTCCTGAGATCGAGCCCCGTATCAGGCTCTCTGCTCAGCGGGGAGCCTGCTTCCTCCTCTCTCTCTGCCTGCCTCTCCTGTCTGCCTACTTGTGATCTCTATCTGTCAAATAAATAAATAAAAAATCTTTAAAAAAAAAAAGATGTAGCATCTGAATGAAGGTTTGAAAAGTTAAAAAAAAAAAAAAGTAGCATCTAGTTTCCCCTAATTCTAGTCCTTAAAAGACAGTAGCAAAGTTTTACAGATGAATTTTATCAAACTATATAAGGACACCTTAACCCATTCTTAAATTTTCAGAGATTAGAAAACGAATGATCACAAATTGATTTTGACACTGAAAATCCCAATGCCAAAACGTCATAAGAGAAAAATTATAGATCTCATTTATCAACACAGAAAAATCCTAAATAAAATACTAGTAAATAAAATTTTGCAGTGTACTAAAACAAGCATCACCGGGGCGCCTGGGTGGCTTAGTCAGTTAAGCCGGGTCATGTTCCCAGAATCCCGGAACCAAGCGCTGCTTTGGGCTTCCTGCTCAGTGGGAAGTCGGCTTCTCCCTCTGACCCTCCCTCCTCTTGTGCTCTTTTATTCATTCACTCACTCTCTCTTAAATAAACAAAACAATCATGACCAGGTAGAATTTAGCTCAAGGATGGGTAGTATATCACCAAAGGCAAAGGAAGCAAGAGCAAAAATGAACTACTGGGATTTCATCAAGCTAAAAAGCTTTTGCACAGCAAAGGAAACAGTCAACAAAACCAAAGGACACTGACAGAATGGGAGAAGATATTTGTACATGACAGGGCTAGTATCCAATATAAAGAACTTCTCAAACTCAACACCCAAAGAACAAATAATCCAATCAGGAAATGGGCAGAGGGCATGAACAGACATTTCTCCAAAGAAGACGTCCAAATGGCCAACGTACACATGAAAAAGTGCTCGATATCACTTGGCATCAGGGAAATACAAATCAAAACCACACTGAGGTACCACCTCACACCAGTCAGAATGGCTAAAATTAACCAGTTAGGAAACGAGAGGTGTTGGCAGGGATGCAGAGAAAGGGGAAACCTCTTACACTTACACTGTTACCCTCTTACCCTCTTGCATACACTGGGAATGCAAGCTGGTGCAGCCACTCTGGAAAACTCTGGAAAAGAGAGCTACCCCATGACCCAGCAATCGGGCTACTGGGTATTTACCCTAAGAATACAAATGTAGTGATCCAAAGGGGTACTTTTTTAAAAAAAGATTTTATTTATTTATTTGACAGAGATCACAAGTAGGCAGAGAGGCAAGCAGAGAGAGAGGAAGGGAAGCAGGCTCCCTGCCGAGCAACGAGCCTGATGTGGGGCTCGATCCCAGGACCCTGAGATCATGACCTGAGCCAAAGGCAGAGGCTTTAACCCACTGAGCCACCCAGGTGCCCCACCCTCTTACCTTTTTGCATACACTGGGAATGCAAGCCTGTGCAGCCACTCTGGAAAACTCTGGAAAAGAGAGCTACCCCATGACCCAGCAATCATGCTACTGGGTATTTACCCTAAAAATATAAATGTAGTGATCTGAAGGAGCACGTGCACCCAGATGTTTATAGCAGCAATGTCCACAATAGCCAAACTATGGAAAGAACCTAGATGTCCATCAACAGATGAATGGATAAAGAAGAGGAGGTATATATACCACATGGAATACTATGCAGCCATCAAAAACCAAAATCTTGCCATTAGCAATGACATGGGTGGAACTAGAGGGTATTATGCTGAGCAAAATAAGTCACTCAGAGAAAGACAATTACCGTATGATCTCCCTGATATGAGGAATTTGATAAACAAGACAGAGGATCATAGGGGAAGAGAGGGAAAAATAAAACAGAGAGGGAGACAAACCATAAGAGACTCTTAATCTCAGGAAACAAACTGAGGGCTGCTGGAGTGGAGAGGGGTGGGAGGAATAGGGTAATAGGGTGGCTGGGTGTTGGACACTGGAGGGCATGTGCTATGGTGAGTGCTGTGGACTGTGTAAGACTGATGAATCATAGACCTGTACCCCGAAGCAAATAATACATTATATGATAATAAAAATAAGAATTAAGATAAAGAAAAGAATGGGTCATATAGGGACACCTGGGTGGTTCAGCCTTGGTGGTTCAGTCGGTTAAGTGTCTGCCTTCGGCTCAGGTCATGATCCCAGGGTCCTGGGATTGAGCCCGCATCGGGCTCCCTGCTCAGCCCGAAGCTTGCTTCTCCCTCTCCCTCTGCTGCTCCCTCTGCTTGTGCTCTCTCTCTCTCACTTGCTCTGTCAAATAAATAAATCTTTTTTGTTGTTGTTGTTAGAGAGAGAGAGAGTGAGCACAGGCAGACAGAGTGGCAGGCAGAGGCAGAGGGAGAAGCAGGCTCCCCGCCGAGCAAGGAGCCCGATGTGGGACTCAATCCCAGGATGCTGGGATCATGACCTGAGCCGAAGGCAGCTGCTCAACCAACTGAGCCACCCAGGTGTCCCTCAAATAAATAAATCTTTAAAAAAAAAAAAAGTGTCATATAGTCCATCATTATGTCTTCTAATGAAATATACCAAATTAATAATTAAAGGAGAAAAACTATAGGATTATCTCATAGATGAAGAAGAAACACTCGAAATAACTCAAAACCCATTTATAATTAAAAAAAAACCTCTTAGCAAATTAAGAAGTGCAGTTCTTTAACTTGATAAAGGAATCCATAAAAAATCTAAAGCAAATATTACTTAAAGTAAATAAGGCAGTGTGGTGCTGATACTGGGACAAATACACTAATGGAAGGGAACCCAGAAAAAGTTATGTATATAAAACGTAAGTCAGAGGTGGCATGCCAGATCAGTAGGGAAATGAAGAACCAGTCAACAGATATAAATGGTACTGTGAAGTCTGAAGGGTGAATGCTGTGGTATGCGAACTCTATCTCAATATTCTCAAAGCTGTTAAAAAAAAAAGTCTAGCAGGGGGGCACCTGGGTGGCTCAGTGGGTTAAAGCCTCTGTCTGTCAAAATCTTTTTTTAAAAGATTTTATTTATTTATTTGACAGAGATCACAAGTAGGCAGAGAGGCAGGCAGAGAGAGAGGAAGGGAAGCAGGCTTCCCGCTGAGCGGAGAGCCCGATGCAGGGCTTGATCCCAGGACCTGAGATCATGACCTGAGCCGAAGGCAGAGGCTTTAACCCACTGAGCCACCCAGGTGCCCCAATAAAAAAGTCTTAAAAAAAAAAAAAGTCTACCAGGGCTTCTACTCACCATGTCCTGGCATAAAGCCAGCCAATACAGTAAGAGAGGAAATGTAAATGAGAGGCATAAAAATGAGACAAGACAATTCAACTGTTCTTATATATATAAGACAGTAATCGTCTACACAGAAAAATCCAAGAGAATCTGTAAAACTTTGAACAAATAAAGTTCAGCACAGTTGCTGGATACCAGAGGAGCTACACATATGGATGTTGTTTCTACATATCATCTGTAACCAATTAGGGAATATAATAGGAAAAAAGATCTCCTTCTCAGTTGGAGCAAACATCTATAAGCACATAGCAATAAATTTCATATGATATTTAAGACCTTCATGGAGAAAATGACAAAACATTATTGAAGGACACGAAAGAAGACCTAAATGAAAGGAGAGATACACTAATATTCCCAATATCTGAGGATGAGAACACCCAGTATTGTAAAGCCGCATATTGCTGCAGATTCATCTATAATGCAATCCCAAGAAAAATCCCAGCCAGTTTTGTTTTGTGGAATCTGACAACTGATGCTAAATCCATCCAGAAGAGCAAAAGGCCAAGAATAACTAAGAAGTGTTAAGAAAAACAAGCTGGGGAGACTTATCTTAGCAGTAGTTAAGTAATTAAGACTGTACCATATGGCACAGAGATAGACAAATAAACTGGGAAACACAACAGAAGCCCAGAAACAGACGAATGTTTAAAATATAACAGTGACAACATGAAAATCAAAAGGGAAAGGATGAACTAGTTAATCTAGGATTCTGTAATTGGCTATATATATGGAAAAAATAGATCCTGGGTCATCGGGCTCAGTTGGGAGAGTGTGTGTCTTGA
The DNA here is from genome assembly GCA_003697995.1 of Taxidea taxus jeffersonii. Lineage (NCBI taxonomy): Eukaryota > Metazoa > Chordata > Mammalia > Carnivora > Mustelidae > Taxidea > Taxidea taxus. The sequence goes on along the minus strand of ML111907.1, from coordinate 1,694 downwards.
TCAAGCTTATGGGTTCAAGCTCCATGTTGAGTATAGTAAATATTTACTTAAATATTTTTAAAAAATAGATCCTCACATTTCACCAAGATGAATTAAAGATCTAAGTGTGGAAAAGCAAAACTTTTTTTAAAAAAATCTAGAAAAATCTAGAAAAGAAATTTAGAATATCTATGACTTTGGAATAGGCAGGGAGTTCTTAGACGCAAGACAAAAATACAATGGGGCGCCTGGGTGGCTCAGTCTGTTAAGTGACTGAGCTTTTGGCTCAGGTCATGATCCCAAAGTCTGGGATCGAACCCCATGTCAGGCTCACTGATCAGAGGGGAGTCTTTGTCCCTCTGCCTCTCCTCACCCACCACTCATGCTCTCTCTTTCGCTTGCTCTCTCTCTCTCAAATAAATCTTAAAAAATACAATAAAGTAAAAAGCTGACATATTTAAGCTCATTAAATTTAAATTTCTTAATTAAAAAAACGAAATAATTTTGCATAAGGAAAAGGGTACTATAAACAGAATAGGAGCCACAGGTTAGGTGAACACATTAGCAACCAATACACTTTTTTTTTTTTAACAGATACACATTTTTTAAAAGACTTTATTTATTGGGGCACCTGGGTGTCTCAGTTGGGAGGCAACTGCCTTCGGCTCAGGTCATGATCCAGGGTCCTGGGATTGAGCCCCATATCCGGCTCCCCGCTCGGTGGAAAGCCTGCTTCTCCCTCTCCCACTCCTCCTGCTTGTGTTCCTTCTCTCGCTGTGTCTTTCTCTGTCAAATAAATAAAGTCTTTTAGAAAAAGAAAAAATCTTTTAGAAAAAGATTTTATTTATTTGACGAGAGAGAGAGAGAGAGAGAGAGAACATGGTGGCAGGGGGGTGATCAGAGAGAGAACCAGACTTCCTGCTGAGCAGGGAGCCCGATTCGGGACTTGATCCTAGGACTCTAGGATCATGACCCGTGCTGAAGGCAGACACTTAACCGAATGAGCCACCCAGGCACCGGCAACAGATATAAATAAAAAAAAAAATTCATATCCAGAATGAAGAACTTTCTTTAGAACTCTTCCAATTAGTAAGGTATAACAGCCCAACAGAATGAGAACAACTGAAAATCCTTACTGTTACTTAGGGCCACTGTATACATTGCACATTGCACCAACTCTAGAGTGTGTTTTCAGACTACATTGTGAATGGTGCCCCCTAGAGTTGTGCAGTGCACAAGCTCTACACTAAAAGATACACTCTTATACTATATGGCTGGTGGCCATGTGAAAGTGCAAAGGAAAGCAAACTAGGGGATATCATTTCACACTCATCAAATTATAACATTTAAATGTTGTAACATTTAAAAATGGTAGGAAAGGGGCGCCTGGGTGGCTCAGCTGGTTAAGGGTCTGGCACTTGATCTCAGGTCAGGTCTTGATCTCTGTTTTGGAATTCTTATCAACAGCTTTTGTGGGTGTAAATTGGTACCATCACATTGGAAAGCAATTTCACAATATCAGGTAAAATTAAAAATACAGATAACCCATGACCTAGCAAATTCCATGTCTAGGTATATAGTTTAGGAATATCCCCACCCCTCAGTGGGTTAAAGCCTCTGCCTTAGGCTCAGGTCATGATCCTGGGGTCTTGGGATCGAGCCCCGCATCAGGCTCTCTGCTCAGTAGGAAGCCTGCTTCCTCCCTCTCTCTCTGC
>ML111906.1:18542-61849 GCA_003697995.1 Taxidea taxus jeffersonii | reverse complement strand
AAACACCTTTAAAAACTTATTATTTTGGTAAAAACAAATATATATAAAATTCAGGGATGCATGAGTTGCTCAGTTGGTTAAGTGTCTGCCTTCGGCTGAGGCCATGATCCCAGGGTTCTGGGATCAAGCCCTTCATCTAGCTCCTTGCTCAGCGAGGAACCTCCTTCTCCCTCAGCCTGCCACTCCCCCTGCTTGTGCTCTCTCTCTGTCTCTCTGTCTCTCTCTCTCTGACAAATAAACAAAATCTTAAAAATAAATAAATAAATAAATAAAATTTACGATCTTAACCATTTTTAACATTCAATAGTGTTAAATATATTCACATTTTTGTGCAATAGATCTCTAGAACTTTTTCATCTTGCAAAACTAAAACTTAACACCCCATTTCTCCCTCTCCCCAGCCCCTGGTAACCACCCTTCTACTCTCTGTTTCTATGAGTTTGGTTCTCTGGATACCTTACATATTGTGGAATCATACATTATTTGTCTTTTTGTGACTGGCTTACTTCACTCAGCATAATGTCCTCATGGCTTATCCATGTTGTAGCTTCTGTCAGAATTTTGTTCCTTTTTAGGGCTGAGTAATATTCCATTGTGTATATATACCACATGTTTATCTGTTCATCTACCAATGTACATTTGGGTTGCTGAAATACCCCCTACTTAAAACCTATGTGTTCCTCACCTTGCTATTTCCTCTCTGGTCTCTTCTCTACTGACTTCTAAGTTTCCCAAGTTCTCTCTCTTCATCCCTTGACTTACTTTCCTCTTCCCCACCCACCCCACCTCCATCCTTCCTGGAGTAGTTCATTCACTTCCACAGCCTTGATCTGTGGCCATGTTTCTTCTCAGCTCCACATTCATGTGTCAGCAAGTCCTATCATTTTTTCCTCAAAATACTTCTCAAATCTGTCCATTTCTTTCTATCTCCAGCCAGTCCAGGACATCTTTTCCCCTTGCCTACACTAATACAAACAATTTCATGTCATCTTCCTGATATTACTCTTGCCCCTTCAAATCTCTCTTTCAAAAGACTCCTCAAACATATATTCAATCATATAATTTGCTCTCTTCAAACCACTGATTTAAACCTACTTTCATTGCACTTAGAATTAGGTTTGTGATTCTCATGTGCCCTGCAAGGCCTGGCTGGCCTGGGATATGTCTGCTTCTCCAGCCCCAGTGTGGGCCTCTCTTCCTCCAATCCATTCTGATCTAGACATAAGGACCCAGAGATAGAAAAGTTCCAGAAACATACCAAGCTGTTTTCACAAGCCATTTCATATCCTGTTTCTTCTGCTTAGGACCTCTGTTCCATGTCTCCTTTGCCCCATTCACTTGCCCCACTGTCTTCTTCAACACACACACAAATACACACACCATTCTTCATGGTACTGGCTATTTCTCCTCTCTAGCATGCCAAGTAGACTAGGATGAAGAAAGAGAAGCACCTGGGAGCAAACTTAAGGAGGCTCTCACTCCTTAAGTGACAAACCTGCACTTGACCGAGAGTGACAGCCTCCTTAAACCTTGTGCCCTTAGGCCCCTCTCCTGCTTTACCTCAGTCCAGCCTTAGTCCTCTCTCGGGTCTTAGCTCCAGAATCTCTCTCAGGAAAATCTTCTTTGACCGTTTTCTCTAAACAGGGACCCCCATCCATCTCCCCACCTACCCCATCATCCTGAATTGCTGTACCATTTGCTTCCTCTCAGTTCATTTATTCCAAGCTATAATTATCTACATATTTATTTATCTGGAGGTTGTCTGCTTATCTCCCACTTCCACAGGAAAATCAGAGCTGTACACACACAGTAAATATTTGGTTGTTAATGCATTTAATATCCACAATTACTCATCCTCGAAAGAACACTGGTTCAAATTCTATCATCTCTGGTCACCTTCTTCTGCCTTCTGGGGGTGGAGCAGAAAGAAGAAGGGAGGAGGGTAAGAGTTGCCACAGGACTGACACGGGAAATACAGTTTCTGTGAGCTCTTCAGATTTCCAAGGGTGAACAAAAGTCAAGGATTACTAAGACCTTCTTGGAAGAAGCCAAAGAAATCTTGACATTTAACCCAATATGTAACAACTAAAGGCCATCTGGTATGATATAGTGGCCTCATTTCCGACACAATACAACTTGTGTTTCATGCATAACAACAACAGTTCACTTTTGACAGGTCAACGGCGCAAATGACAACCCAAACAATTTACTGATCAAACAAAGTTGAGTCCGTTAGACATGTTGTATGTAGTAAGAGAATGCCACCTTGGCAGACTTAGCTGGTTTCTGAAGAAGTCAGGGGAGGACATTCGTAGAGTTTTCAGGCCTTGAAAATCAGAGAATTGGTTGGGATTGGCCAGTCTACAACATGAAGACTCGGCTGGATGGGAACAACCCAGCACAGGTCTTCAGCACGTCTTGATGAATAAGCTGCTGTGGTGGATAATAAGCTGTTCTATGTGGAACACAGCTAATCTTCCAGGGGTAAATATTTCCTGAAGAGCAAGCACCTGGGCTATTTTTGCTTATTTGTGTGTGTGTTACTTCACACTGGGACAGGAAAGAATGTTCAGTTCCAATATTGTTTAACACAGTTGGTTTGAATTCTCAGCCATCAGGAAAGCTTATGTCAAGTTCTACAACTTGCCCTCAATTTTAATTTCATTCCCTCTTCTTTGCCCACCCCTTCACGTTTCTTCAACTCCACTGTTTACGTGGCTGAGAACCTCATTTCCCATTGTAATCACTAAAGAGGTTTGTAGGCTCAAATGGGCTCACAAGGAGGTCCTATTATCCTTGTCTTCCAGTCTTATCTACCACCACAAAATGAGCCATCGCTGCCTGTAACTTGAAGAGTCTGGTTGCTGGAAGGAACTGGGATGGTGAATGAGTCCCAGCGGGCACATGTTTCCTTTTCATTGTATTCATCAATTCACCTCAAGCCACCTCCTTGTTTTCCTTTTAAAGGACGGGTCCTTTCGGCTGATTTCCTGTGTTAATATTTAATTTACTGGCAGTTCCAGTCCTGGTTCATTTCCAGGTGCACCTCCCAATGCCTTCATTCAGTGTGGATGCTGCTGTCCTTGCCCAGGATCCTGCGGGTTTGGGTCTCAGGGGAAGTCTTCCAGAAGCACCCACTTCCTTAACTTCTCAGGGGCCGCTGGACTCGTGGGAAAACATTGCTGACTTGTTGACTATGGAAGTCCTCCCTCAGATTAAACAAGAATGACTCTAAAGAAGGGTCACAACCAGCAGTTCATACAGGTGGCCATAAGGGCAAGAAGGGGTAACACTAAACATACTACTTTTTAAATGCATATAATGTGAGAGGCTGAACAGCCTTTCAAATTCAAGTTTCCTAATTTTTCATTTGAAGAAACAGATCCAAAGATGTGATAAAATCTACTTACACTCCCTGAGATAGGGAAAACAAGGCCAGATTAGAAGCCAGATCTCGACTCTTATCTCCTAGTCCAAGAGTAGAAACAAACTCCTCCGTAGTGAGTAAAAATACTGACATGTAACCTTAGCCTTTGCTCCTTGCATTATCTGTAGGTCCTGTTGATGAGGGAGCAGAAGGCTGGCTGAGGACAAAGCAAAAGCCTGACATCTCGCAATCTCCCCCTCACCCCAAGCAAAAGGCTGACACCTTGCAATCTCCCCCTCACCCCCACCACTCCTGGGTGAGACAAATGTGACATTCTTTCGGAATCTCCCAACTATCTTGATGTTAATGGCTTGCCAAAAGGGAAAAGACAACATTGATCAAGCCGCAAGACCTTCCGGTATCCCGGCACCTTGTAGGCCCTCTTTAGCATATGAAAGCTCCCTCTAAAGCCTCCCTTTCCCTCACCTTTCCCCAACCGCAGGGTACATAACCTGCCATTCCCCACAACCCGGGGCAGCAGCTCTTCCTGCCCACGGGTCCTGTCCCTGGGCTTTAATAAACCATTTTGCACCAAAGATGGCTCAAGAATTCTTTCTTGGTCGACTCTGGACCTTGCCCCACCGAAGCTCACCTAGGTTCTAGAACTTCATCACTGTCTTGCAAAACTTTTTGTAAGAAAAAGTTTTAGTTCTTAATTCAATTTAGTGTCATAGAGGTGTCTAGGGGATCCTAAAACAGTGACTATTAAAACAGGCTGTAAGGGCGCCTGGGTGGCTCAGTGGGTTAAAGCCTCTGCCTTCGGCTCAGGTCATGATCCCAGGGTCCTGGGATTGAGCCCCGCATCGGGCTCTTTGCTCAGCGGGGAGCCTGCTTCCTCCTCTCTCTGCCTACTTGTTATCTCTGTCTGTCAAGTACATAAATAAAACCTTAAAAAAAAAACAGGCTGTAAAGACACATCAAACCCTTAAACCCATAGGAAAATCAAGTTTGTGCATGAGCGCATCCTTCTGAACCAAAATAACTGTGGAGGGATTCTCAAACCACTGCGCCAGAGTTTGGTTCTCTAAAAGGCACATTCATGCCTACTCCTTTACCCACCAACTATGAAAACTCAGCCAGTTATACTCTCTCCTTTCAGTTTACTCATCTGTAGATGCGGATGTGGCCGACAGCTGTTTGTCCAACCAATATTTATACTGTTTTCCTCATTTTTTTTTAAAGATTTATTTATTTGACAAAGATCACAAGTGGGCAGAGAGGCAGGCAGAGAGAGGAAGGGAAGCAGGCTCCCTGCTGTGCAGAGAGCCCGATGCGGGGGCTTGATCCCAGGACCCTGAGATCATGATCTGAGCTGAAGGCAGAGGCTTTAATCCACTGAGCCACCCAGGCGCCCCTATACTGTTTTCCGTATTAACATGTTCTGTCTGATCTTTTTCAGAGTTCCGATGGGCTCTGTTAAAATGCATGCATTCCCACAGACCCTTGCAACTAGAGCTGCGATGTGACCAAGTTCTTATTGACCAAGGTCAATAAGATGTTAATTGAAGTCACTGGGGGGAGGCTTTTGGAAAAGGTCCTATTTTTTCCCATTAAAAGAAAGGGAAGTCAGCAGAGCAGATTCCACAGACATGTGAAAGAAGGCATTCTCACCTTCCACCTGGGATTCAGAGGCAATACCTATTCTGTAACATCAAGAATGAAAACCATATGCTAAGGATGGCAGAACAGAAATGGAGGAAGGTGTGGTTCTCAATACCTTCCTTGAGCAGTTTACACAAGTGCTGGACTGACTGCCTCCTGTTTTGCGACATTATGAGAAAAAATTACACTGTACTGTGGTTTTGGGGTGTGTGTGTGTGTGTGTGTGTGTGTGTGTGTGTGTGTGTGTGTGTTTAGATGCATTTGATAATATTTGATTTGATAATATTACCTCCTCAAAGGACTGTCAGAGTTAATCTGTTTAAAATCTCTTCCAAGAGTACCTGGCGCATTCTAAGGCTTTATTGGCATTAGCTATCTTTACTACCACTCCCACTACCATTACTATCACTACTTCTCCCATCACTGTACTGGCGTTCTATAGCTCAGAGCGTATGTGCCCTGTAGGGCATGAGTAAAACAGAAGGAAGAACTGGAAAGGTAAATACAGATCACGCTGGGATGTGCTCTAAATATCAGGCACCAAAGCTTGTGAATCTAATCTGTCTTCACAAGGGTCTAGAAGCAAAAGTTTTCTGGCACTGTCTCATGATAGAGAAATCATCCTCAGAAAAGCTGTCCTGAGATGGAAAAGCCTCATGTGAAACAATGCATGAGGGTCAGAAGGAGGGGTGAGTAAAGCAGAGCATTAGCTTACTACTCTCTATTATTCTCTCATTAGGTCCTTTTTATTTTTTTTTAAGATTTTATTTATTTATTTGAGTGAGAGAAAGAGAGCATGACCAGCAGGGAAGAGCAAAGGGAGAGGGAGAAGCAGACTCCCTGCTGAGCAGGGAACCCTGCACACAAGGACCCCATGAAGGGTTCCACGCGGTGCTCAATCCCAGGACCCCCAGATCATGACCTGAGCCAAAGGCAGATGCTTAACTGCCCGAGCCACCCAAGTGTCCCTCTCATCAGGTCTTCTCTAGTCTCACTTTCTTCTCCCTGCCTCACAGTGGGTGTGCATTAATGGGTTTGTATTAATGTCATCTATTGCTATGGCTACCATAGATTTATCACCAAGGGTAAACCTGGAATGGAGGCTCAGCTTACTTGGAGCCCATGTAGACTGATGTAAGCCTTGTGAAGAGAGAAGTAGGGAGTATAAATTGGTACAATTTATTTAAAAGACTCTGGCTACATGTATTTAAAGCATTAAATATCGTCATACCATTAACTCAGCTGGTAATGCCATCTTTAGGTCTTTATCTTAAGGATAAGAGATGTATCTAAATATTCATGTAAAAGAAGATTTATCAGCCTTATAATAAATGAAAAACAGAAATTTATGTAAATGTCTAACAATCCAACAATTAAATTAAACATATTTTAGGGTTTATATGATGGAATATTACATGTAATATAATATTGTAAATGTAAATTCATGTTTTGAGGAATGTTTAATGATGTGAAAAAATTAATAAAATATCAAGTACTAAAATATCCCTTATATATATATGCCATATGGATATATATTTAATTTTTTTAAATATTCGTAATTGTTATCTCTTTTCCAGTTACTGTGTTTATGGGAAATTTTTTAGACTCATCTTTTCCAAGTTTTTACAATGCAACATTTTCTAAATAAAAAAGAGTGCAAAACAAAAACGTTCAGTCAGGATTTAGTTCAGAAAACAGAAGCAACTCTTTGTATTCCAAGTACAGAGGGTTTTAATCTAGGAAATGAGAGATTTCCGCATCTTTTGGAAGGGCCAGGGGAGCAACACTAGGAAGCTATCTCCGAAAGGCTCAGCCCGTACCTGCAAAGCTGGTGGCTGCCAAGAGTGCACCAGAGATCACAGAGCCTACAGGAAGCCCTGCCACCTCTAACTGCACTCTAGGGATGAAAAGGGTAGGAGCAAGAAGCGCCTAGAAAGAGGCAACTTCCCCAGAAGCAATTCAAGGCCTGGGCTGAGCAGGTGACTCCCAGGCAGCCTGCAGCGCCGGAGTGCATAAGCGCCCCTGCCAGCCCCGGGGGCCTCTGCCTCTCCCTCTGCAGGCCACCTCCCATTTACTTGCAGCCCCAGTGGCGGAAACACCATATAATAAAGTTAAAAAAAGAAAAAAGGTGTCTGAAAGAAAATGCAAAAACAACAAAGCAGTTATAAAAGTGTTAACACTGTGAAAATTTTCACTTATCTCAAACTTCCCGTTTGGGGCACCCCCGTCCTGAGGTTCTACTGGGGGACTCCTGGGAGTCTCTAGAAAGGTAGTGTCCAGTCGGCCAGGCCAGCTATTTATTATACATAAAATAATATGCAAAGTGTTCTTTGTTCTGTCCTTTTTTTTTTTCAAACCTCAGAGGATTATGCAGATGACAAATGAATTGTAGGGCACCCTGAAGTCTCAACTCTGACAGAAATTTCATGGATAAGTCACTGCTCAAACTGGGGATGACTTTTTAAAATACACCCCCTAAAAACGTACTCTCACTTATGAACTGAATTGTTCCCGAGGCCTGTCCAACACTACACCAAACAGGAGGGAAGGGGGCTGGGGCATAGGAACATTTCAGCCCATCTGACAGGAAGCAGAGGACCTGTAGTACAAAGAACAATTACCTCTTCCCCACACCATAGATGTCCATGTAGATGTCCTAATCCCTGGAGCCTGTGAATATATTCCCAGAGGCGGCAAACAGGATTTTGCCGATGTGGCAAGTTAGAACCTTGAGATGGGGAAGTTAGCCTGGATTCTCTGGGTGAGCCCAGTGGAATCACAAGAGCTCTTCAAAGTGGAAGGAGATGGAGAAGTAGGGGTCACAGACAGATGCGACTGCACAAAAGGGTGGAGGGAGGCAATGTGAGCACTGACCCCAACCTTGCTGGCTTTGAAGACAGAGAAAGGGAGTCAAGAAGCACAGGCGCTATAGAACCTGGAAAGGGCAAGGAAAAAATTCTCCCCCAAAGCCTCCAGAAATTAACTTGGCCCTGCCAGCACCTTGATTTAGCACAGTGAGACTTCTGATCTCCAGCATGTAAGATAATACTTTGTTTTTATGCCGATAGTTTGTGGTTATCACAGAAGCTATGGGAAAAGAATGCAGAGCCCTTCTCCTTCTGGGACAGGAGGGGCCCAAGAGAGGGCGAGAGCAGGGCAAGACACGAGATATAAGTATCTTCTTAAATCTACACTGGGAAGCAAAGGTCAGAGGGAAATAAGGAGCTCAGGAGCACACAGCTACACTTGAGACCCAAGAACGAAGGATGAAAGCCCCATTTCCCCCCACATGTCCTGGGGAGTTTCAAACTAACCCGAGGGGTCTCACAACTAACCCGGCATGTTGCTTAATGTTGAACCAAGACAATAAATAGTAAAAGCAAAGGAAATAAGTGTGTAGTGAGCTCAGCGTTAGATAACCATCTCTCTTCCCCTGCCTGGGCATAACTTTGCCCAGAAATCTGTGGATGCCTTACTTGGGGGAAGCTTAAAGAACTGTTGGAAAAATCAGCATGAGATGAGGCAGTGCCACAATCAGACTTGTTCTTGGAGATTTGGGTAGGAACCAAGTGTGCTATCAATGTGATGCCATGAGAAGCTCGTCAGGATGAGCTGCACCTCAGTGGACATGGGATCAATGAAGATATTGCCTTTGGGACCAATAAAGACTCAAAGGACAGCGAGACCTGAGGTCTCACCTCCTCCTACTACCAAGATGTATCTAATTTCCCTGCACACAGATACCACACTAAGACAAAGACCTTTGAGTGGAGGAAACAGCTTGAGAAGAACTTTAATTGCTACTATATATATATATATATATATATATATATATATATATATAATGTAAGCCATGTAAGATTGTTGCCTTTGAATGATAAATTTTGTCTTTTTTTCCCTGTCATCAGTGGGAATAAGGGCTTTAGATCAAGACAGAATCAAGTAAGCACAAAGCATTTTTACATTACACATATATTGACATATGCAATGGACTAAATATACATTATTTTCTTTCATTCTTCATTTCCTTCACTGCCGCCGTAGGATAGGTGATACTCTTCATAAGATTAAGGAAATGGTTCTACATCTGAACACTTTCATGTGCCACGTTGCTTTTGTCACACTCCAGTGACACCATCACTATGATGAATCATTGATAACCTCTAGTTCTGTCACTTGCTCAAAATAACTGTATAAGCCTTGAGCGCTTATCTACTAACTGATACTCAAGAAACCGTTCTCCTCCCTGAAGTGCCCTGCAGATGGCTGACTGCCATCTACCGGTTACGGAAAGAGCTGTCTGTCTGATGTTATCTCACTCCGTCCTCCCACACCGTGGGTACCACCTCTACAGTCTTTCTGATGACCCTGCCCTCTCTGCAATACTACTCTTCCCTACTTCTGTGACCCTGTAGTCTTGTCATCACCATGATACAGACACTTTAATTCCTTTTTCTCTTTGGAGAGAAAGTCATTTTAGGCTTAGAGTTTGAGCTGAAAATAGATTTGCTTTTTCAGGTATAGTCATGGCACCATGGACTCTCCAGAGACCGCCTGCTCTGGGCTGTCATGCCAGACTCCAACTCTGGGAGAAGTACTAGGCCCTTGGGGAGAAGGCAGAAGTGGCAAAATAAGAGATGCTTTATCAGAAGCTCCATAAGCAGCGCACAGCACAAGCTCACGATTTTGTGAGTTTTTCTTAAGTGCTCACGGAGGAGATTTGTTCTCTTTAGCCTGGTTGATATAGAACACACCACAGTACAAAATGGAGAAATCAGCACCTCCCAGAGAAGAAAGGACAGACAACCGCAGATACGTATTATTAGAGCTGAAGAACCACTACAGCAACCCCGGGTTCAGAGGAGCCTTCATGGTCTCTACAAGCAGGAGAAAGATGATTTAGTTGCTGCTGTGAAAGATGGTTTTGGTGGTGATGTGATCATTTGCTCAGGGAAAAAATAAATACAAAGTGCTCAGGACCCTTTCTCTGAGTATGAGAAGATGGAAAGGCTTTAAGTTATAGAAGTAATTTTTTTAAAAAAATCTCCTCAGATCCCAGGGAAGAGACAAGATTTGAGTGATTTGCATGTTCACACAGCTACTAATATTTTATAGCCAGTTTTCTAAGACCGAGCTCTCGGATTCCAAGGCCTCAGTTCTTTTCATTCTATCATGTGGCATTGAGTGGAAATGGCTGGGCTAGGAAAGTGTGGTGATTGTATCCCACTTCTGCGTGAATTCAAAGGGCCGGAGCCCAAAAGATTTTATTTGCCCCTTCTACAATTGTTTGTGGTTTACACCAAGACACAAAGAAGCAGCTGAGCTCTGACTGCCATCTAGTGGTCACTTTTTTATGGGAGCCAAGCAAGGCTTTTCTTTCCTCCTTGACTGAAAAAGCCATGAAAATCCACTTACGTTTGCAAAGATGTACACTAAGAAACAGATAATGTTCCTTAAAATCTTACGTGTGACCACATCAAACAAAGAAATCTAAACAGACTATGGGAGTCCATGAAAATGGACTTTGTAAATTATCCAGTCTAACTCCTGCACTGATGAAAAAAATTAATAGATATTATAAAGGATTACAAAGACTGGACGCACTAACAGAAGAGTTTCCCAATTCAGGTTCCTTCTTTCCCATACATTATCTATGTAAGGCTAGCATACCGTCAAGAACACAGACTTCAAAACCTGTCTGGGTTTAGCTCCATCTCTTCCTAGCCCAGCAGCTTTGGTCAAATTGCGTAACCTCTCAAGCCTGTTTCTTCATCTGTGCAGGGTAACAACAGTGCCTATTACATAAAATTTCTGAGACAGGATAGATGACAGACAAATGTTACTTGCAACAGTGCTTGGAACATGGTAAGCACAATGCAAACATTAGCTCAATACTTGACATGATGCCTATTTTGAGTAAAGATAAAATTTCCTGTTAACCTTAGGGTAATTAAACTGACCACCTAGGGGTGCCTGAGTGGCATAGACTTCTATTTGCAGGACCAAGCCTTTGTTTTAGGATGTTTTACGCATCTGAATATAGCACAAGCATCTTAAAAGGCCATTGTGTGTAGTGTGTCTGATTACTCACCTTTGAACTGTGTCAGTTACTTGCTGACTAGCTGGGGAGGAGCACAAGGGAGGGAACTGCAGCTTTAATTCCATCTATGACCTAAACACCCTCTCATCAGAGCTGTTTTCTTTCCCAAGAGCAGGTCTCCCTCCCCTTGGTTTTCAGCCTTCAAATTAATAGTTACAGTTAGTGTGGCTTCTCTTTCAGTTCTCCATCCCCTGCCATTCTGCTGTACAGGATTTGGGTCTTAGTGATCAGATAAACATTTCAGAGGAATCTACATCTGACAAAGGTCTAGGGAGGCTCATGTCAGTCTTCAGGCTGTCCCTCATTTTGTTCCAAACCTCAAAGCCTTTGGGAGGTTATTTTTTTAAATTATAAATTGTGGTTGTTTCCTTATTGCAGAGTGATGTCTTCATTTTAGATCTCTTCCTTAATCTATTAAATCTATTTTTCATCCTATTTGTTTTTAGTCAGTTTCAAGGGAGATGAGAAGTAAAAATGTCATTGCTCTGTCATATCGGATTGTATCTGCATTCCATTCAATTACTGTTTTAGAAATAATGAAATGTTAAAGGAAGTGATTTTCTTCACTGAAGGATTAAGTTACCCAGTACGCTTTTTAAAAATGAGTTTTACTTTTAATAACTTTATTCACACAATTTTTTAGGAACTGAAATGCAGCTAATAAAAAACACTTGCAACCTGACAGGAAAGAATACCACCCAATAGTTGCAAAATGAAAACCACAACACCTTCTGTGATAGAAAAGATTACTGGCTCTATACAAAAAATACTGATACCTATTTCTAAATTTATTCTCCTTATATACAAGCATATTCACAACAAAAATCTTACTGGCAAAATGAAAGCAATAATGTTTAGTAGTCATAAATTTTAACACCAAGACCCTCAATCTTAACTGGCAAGTAATAAAGCCGAATAGATTCATTTGAGCTAAAGTGCTATCTGCTTTTATTTCCTAGAATAAGACTAAACCTGCGAATTCTATTTTCATATAAAACCATCTGCACAGAGATTGGATTGTTCAACCTCTTCAATGTCCCTTCAAATACCAAAATTCTGTAATCCAAAGACAATGACATAGTTTTGGAAAGTTGGTGAGGTTCTGAAGTCAACTGCCAAGAAAATATCTTAATTAGAACTGTGTTTGGTACAAAAAAGGTTTTACTAAAGCACAGGGACAAGGAGCTGCTGCCCTGGGACTGTGAGGAGCAGCTGATTTTCTATACTTTGGGTGGAGGAAGTAAAAATAAGGGAGATTTCAAAAAGATTTTCACATGCTAAAGAAGACTCACAGGATACTGACGGCCTTGTCAGTCAAACCAAGGCTGTTTTTCCCTCTAACAAAGAATTACCATTAGGTCAGGAGCTTCCTGGAGGAACGTTATACTCTGCCTGCCTCAAGGATTTGTCAGTGGGCTGCAGGTTGTTTAAGGACATTTAATTTTATCTACATTTCCTTCTGCCTTTGTTTCCCACATCAATAATAATAAAAAATAAAATTCTGTAATCAAAAACTTCACCATCCTGTGCCTGGAAGGCTTAATTTATGCCTGGTGTTTATCAAGGCCAGTAAGAAGCATGCAGAAATTTTCAAACTACATTTGTAACTTAAATGACTTGCCACATCTTTTTTTTCTCTATTTCTTCATGCTGGTATCTTATTCCTTTTCCATAATTCAAATCTTCCGGTGGATTTCTAAAAAACCTACAGTTGTGTATGTGGCGTATTTTCATCTAGAGTACATGGGACTTGATGTCTTCTGGACTCTCATTTTTTTATTTTACCAGGACTTCCAGTTGTGACATCAGAAACCCAAAAAATTTAAGAGCAAGTTCATGCTTAAGGAACCAAGCAGTGGATGGATAGCTGTGATTTAGAAATGACTATAATCTGTTTTAAACCCTTCTGGATTGTTTCCATCTCTTAATGCTCTATTTAAAGATCTGTTCTTCCAAATCACAGCTTTTTCCAGATGACAGACTATTAACTGGAAGCGCTCCCATGCTGAGACCAGTGCTTTCTGTTCCCCCCCCAAAAAATTTTTTTTTCTTTCTATTTTTTAAAAATCTCAGTCTCTAAGTCAGGAACTCAATTTGGGCAAAGTACTCTCCGGTAGTCAGGGAGGCAGAGTCTTTAAGATGGTAGCAGTTCTATTTGGATATAATGCAAATGTAAGGAGTTATCTTCCCCAAAAGAAAGAGATGCCGTATTCAAAAAAAGAGGGAGAAGTACTGTGCCTTTCTTTTAATCTTATCCATCTAATTTACATTGTAGCGGAGTAGAACAGAAGCTTCTAATTAAAAAAAAAATCGACCCTGTGTCTCTGTAACGTACTTTGTATAAATCATTTCAAATTATCCCAATAAACCTGTGAGGCAACAATGATCATGTCATAGTTCCAGGGGAAAAACAGACTCACAAAGGTTCAGTAAAAGTCACATGGATCTAGAACTTTTAATGCTTTCATTTTACTATTTACATTGTTTCCCTTATTTGGAAAACTGAAAGTAATACAATTTCCATCATACTTTGCAATAAATATATGCTGATGTTAATGAAAAATAACTAATAAAGACCAAGAAAACTGGCAATACTATTCTTTATTGTTTTTCTTTTTGAGGGAGAAGCATGCTTTTTTACAGCACCTGTAAACAAGTCAGTGAAGTATACTATTTTGAGTTTCCCCACATATATATTATTATTATTATTTTTTTTGGAATGTTAGAATACCACAACACCAACTGCATTACATAACAGTTACTGAAGGCAAGTCAGGCGAAAACAAGGGTAAAATTTTATGGCTAAAAATATTCATAGCAGCAACTTTTAAAAGATGATTTTATTAAATCAAGTCATTGCACTTGGTCATTTTATTGCTACAGCAAAACAAGGCCATTAAATTTTTAATGCTTCTCACTTCTGATTTAACTGATTGTCTTATTCTGTTCATATATTTCAAGTTTAAATGCAAGCATAAAATGTTAGAGAGCACTTGGGTTTTTGTTTTTTGGGTTTTTTTTTTTTCCTGTGATCACAGTAAAGCATAAAAAAAGAGAACCCCTTTTCTCTTCCTATCTTCAGACTTAGATTTTGTAAAGAGGTAACAGCTTTATAGTAAGACCAACCACTAAAGCTTAGTGGTCATACACAAGCACACACATACACAATACTTCCAATATTGAAATACAAGTAGGAAAACTAGTAATATGTGTTTCAAAGAATAGCAAACTTGAAAAATACATTCACTAATAATTTGGCAATGACTGATTCCATGCTGTTCCTCTCTAGTCTGCCATTTATACTCACCACACATACAAAAAAACAATGATTTATCCCCAAATAAAGGCTACTGTCATTATATGCCATTTTGTGATATGAATTTTATGAATAAAAAATAATAAAATTCCCATATCAAGAGCAAATACTGGTAAATTGCTAGAGTGAAGTAATCATTTTTTTCCCTTTGAGTTTGGCTTTAGGAACTCTACTTTTTGATCAAGGGCAGAAAAATAGAACCACAATACTTAAATTTTCTAATAGAAACACAGTACTTTAATTTCTATTCTGGCTGAGGTGTATACAAAGCAGATACTTTAAATGTGTGTCAGCATTCATGACCACCTTCATTTTATGCACTAGTGAGAAAATGACCAAGAAAAACTTTAAGAACAGTCTGAAATCTGCTGGAAACTTCCCTCACCCCATTATCAGGATGAAGAGAGGTCACTTAATAGATGTTCTAGTCAGAAAGCTGGAGAATGATTTCTAGGATACAATGTTTTCATTTTTACCTAAGGACTTTCATTAAAAGAAAATAAAATCTAATTTTTTTTTAGCAAGAAGGAACTCATTCGACAAGTCATTTAAAACATTAGGAGTAAACAATTTCGCTCAGTAGTGACCTCATCAGAAAAGCCCAAGGACTTTAAAGAGTTAAAATGCACAATCAAGTTTCCCCAAAAGCATTAATGTAAGTTGTGAATTTAACATTAAGTAATTCCTGGAATTTCTATTATTTTTTACTTCAGTTCTCTTATATGTGAGACAACATGGCAAAATTTCATTAACATGAGATTTTAGTATATAATATTAAAACTTAAAGGGAAAATATTGGTTTGGTTGTTTAAGATAACACAAAACGGAAGCATGATAGGTGGTACTCAAAATCTGAAAGTCTGCTATAATAAAGCTTAAAATCTAATTTTTTTATAAATGAAAAGTCAATTTTTCTATTTTTAATATAAACCCACATATCTTAAGACATGTTATTTATAGATACATTTTAAAACGTTCAACTGTTCATAAGTGACTATGAATAAACTACTAGTTCATCTATCCTGTGAAAATGCATTTTGAATATGGTCAACTATATTTGGTTTTAAGTAAGCTGGACTGTTATGTTTTATAATATACTAACACTCTGGTACCTAAATGAAAGCCTAAAACATCTCCACCAGTTAGTTTGGTCTTTTAGGTAAATTACACATTGTAAAATGTGTAATTTTACATAATGATAATCTGTCAAAGTATGAAACCTCACATTGGATTTCTCCTCATATTACCATTATTAAAACTCAGAGGGAGGAGCATGAAGAACTCAATCACAAGATCACAAAATGAGTAATATCTGAGCCTGTAAAATAAGCAGAAAAGTAGAGCAATAAGGCTGGTGTTTGCATATTATATGTGCTGTAGTTTCTAGGCACAAGTTAAGGGTTAAATTGATATTTTTAGTTCTTCAACCTAACAGATTTAAAATATAGCTCATATTTTCCCAAATACAGTTAACAATCCAATACATTTTAACTAAACTCCTTTTAATGACTCCTACAGTGCAAGCAATATAAAATATTCTAAAAGTTATTTTGATTGTTTCATTAGTTACTACTATATGATTGGGTGAATAATCTGATTTATAGCTAGGAAACTTCTATTTTATCACCCACAGTATAAACAGCACTGCAAACAAACAGGCACAACAGTGTAATCCTGGGTAAGAAGCTAAAAGTAAAAAATATATTTATATACAAAGTTTATCTCCCTTATGTATTATGGGAAAAGTAGTGGCTATAGTTACTATAAAGCTAATTTGTCCCTCTCAAATAGTATATTTTACAGATTATTTGTAAAGATATCACCATATTTATAGTATAGATCTCTTTAAAAATAATACAAGTTTCAGTAAAAAAAAAACTATTGTGAACTTTCTTTCCTTTTTTATACAGATTCAGTAGTATTTTCAAGCAAACTAAAAAAAAAAGTCTGCAATTCCAGCACATAAGAAATAAGGCCTCTTTTTTTTTCATATTGGCAAAACAAAATATATATAAAAAAAAACTATCCTCTCCCGACTTTTCTATAGATTATAGTCAAATATTCATATTTCTTTATCAGGACAACAGCATTTGTTATTTTTAAGTAACAAGTCAGTTGAAGTTCATAGTGTTGCTTCTGAATCCCTGGAACCTTAAGAACACAGAGCCATGCCATTTCAAGAAGACAGGACTGCTTTTTTCAGCTTCTCTATTTCCACCTAAGATATAAAACACAAGTTGACAATAAACAAAATATCTTTAGTCAAATTTCTTTATTTTATCCTATGTCATTAAGGTCCAATCATACTTTGACGACTCCAGATTTTGATTTCCATTTTAAAATCCAATTTCCAATGGTGTGATCAATACAGAAGAACACATCACAGTACAAGTTCCTAAATGGCAGAAGACAACCACAAAATAGCAGCTACAGTTGTTTCAGCTGGAACAATATTAATTAATGGGAATATGTGAAAAAATACTGTAAGAAAATCAGCCCTCCAAAGAACAAGAGAATCCTTAAAACCAAATTAAGAAATGTACAAGTACCTGTATTTAAACAAAGATGGGGGCAGTAAAGAACTGAAAAATATTAATAATAAAGGACCAGTTTAGTCCTATGTTTTTCACTTACTACATATGTGAAATTGGCAAATCCCTTAACCTCACTTGGTCTCAATTGCATTTGTAAACAGTATGTTCTAGATTAAATTCTTTTTAAAACCCAGGAATATATCCAAGATTCAGTCAATTTGTTGGAAGTATTCCCACCTTTAGGCAGAAGACAACCTTCACTTAACAAAATTCACAATTTAAGAAACTTAAAGAGAATTAGGAAAACTCAATACCTGTTCACAATAACTACGGTTATTTAATTCTGACATATTTCAAATCATGAAGCTGAAGCACAAGATTCAATACCATACCAAGTGTTCCACACTACAAGTGGTACAGAGCTTGCATTGATTGGGTCAAAGGCTCTGAAGTCCAGTTTTTTACTCTTGCCAATTATATAAGGCTTTGATGATCTCTGACCTTTTCACTGCGTGTGGAAATATTTGGGCATTAACTTCTCTTGAAAGCATCATGCCTATCCCCAATGCTGCATACAAATAATACATGCTATAGCTAACCTCTGACAAATAATTCATTTTTAAATAGTAGGCACTTTGCCAGTCAAAAGATCTAATTTCAGTATGTTCACCATCTCCTAAGGGATTCTAACCATTCAAGTATGGTTTGTTAATTCTAGGATCTAACAGCACCAGTTTGGGACAAGTCTTGGTCTTCAGCCTGGATTGAGACAAATAACTTCAATCTTCAGAATCATGTGCTATTATCATCTCCATTCCAAAGATACATGAACCAACTATATCAATTTTAATGAGCAAGGATGCAAAGAAAATGGGGGGAGAAAAAAAGACACTGGTGAAAGAAGGAATAGGGAGAATAACCCTGCACTCAATCAGTAATACTCCTTACAGACTGCGGTCACATAAATTTAGATATCAAGCCAATATATTTACTGCTACAGTTTCTCTTCTAGCACTTTTATGCTCATTGTTCATCTTTAGTCCTTTTATCATTCCTCAATATAATTTAATACTGTATGTTCAAAGTACTACTTTTAATCTTTAGGGAAATATAATTTCTCCTTTCAGTGTATGATCTTAAAACTCTGTCTTATTAAGTGTGCTTTTATAAATACAAGGGTCAAACTTTCCTCATTAGGCAAAAAAAACCCCAAAAAACCTGTAACACAAATCAGCACGAGGCTAAGAAACAGCTGATTTTGCTAAAAAATTGAATCAAATGAAATTCCTCAAAAATGAAATAATTCATTTGCCTTGCCATGATTTTTATGACAAATTAAATCATATATAGAAATTTAACACTCATGCTTGTATCACCTTATTTTCATATATGAGTATGTGTACACAGATAATATAAGGAATAAAAAAATCAAGAAACTTATTTTTAATTTCTGAATTTCTACTGTGTTACACATTGGGAATTTAAGACATTTTTAACATGTATTCTTTGATTTGACAAAAATTTATTAGCTATATTAGAATATGTATATGGCACTTTGCTCAGAGCTATGGACAAAGAACAGACACCCTCAAATAGTCTTATAGTCTAGAAGATGGGAAAAATAAATTCATAACATCACAGTGATAAGATAGAAAATTATTACTTATTTATGCTTTTCAAAATAAAGGACATGAATTTGGAAGAAGACAAAATTACTTTTAAATCAGAGAAAGATGGGTACTAACTTAATGAGGGTGACTGCTGGAGGTAAACTCTTGAGAATCTGTAGAACTTATGCATGAGAAGATGAAATAAAAGGAAAATCCAAGAAAATTCAGTAAGAATTTCAGACAAATTAACCGTGAGGGACAATTGAGGATCAGCAAGCAAGAAAAGAAAACTAAGACCAAGACATCAAAGACCTCACATGCTAAGTTGAGAAGTCTGAACTTTACTCAGCAAGTAACAGAAAGTTCCTAAAAGAACTAAGTAAAGAAAGATTAATTTGAGATAAGAATGAGAGAAACTTAAACAGCTAAACAGTAAGATAAAGAGCATGGGAAGAGGACAAAAATACTAGGAACAAACAGAAGTGATGGGGTAAAGCTAACAGGTCTGAATGTGAATGGAACTAGAATGGAAGTACCATGTCTGTAAGACTTGAAAGGCAATGAAATGATCAACAGAAACAGGGTCAGAAAAGCAGGAAAGGGCAGCGCCTGGGTGGCTCAGTGGGTTAAAGCCTCTGCCTTCAGCTCAGGTCATGATCCCAGGGTCCTCTGCTCAGCAGGGAGCCTGCTTCCCTCTCTCTCTCTGCCTACCTCTCTGCCTGCTTGTGATCTCTGTCAAATAGATAGATAAATAAAATCTTAAAAAAAAAAAAAAAAAAGGCAGGAAAGGAAAATGATAAACATAAAAGAGGACATGCTAATTTTAAGATCACAGTGGAACATCCAGAAAAACAAGTAGCTGGAAATAGGACAGAAGCTGAAAAAAGGAATCAGATTCAGATGGGAGAGGCACAAGAGCTAATCATGATGCTTGAGGGCACAGGTAGGAAAAGGGAGGGCCAAGGCAGTTCTGAAGGAACATTTCACTTAGAAAAAGGAAGAGGAGACTGAGAAGTGCACTGAAACAAAAGAATGCCGGATCACATAAATCAGGACAGAAAAAGAAGTGGCAATAGTTTTAAAAATGTGAAATGTGAAATGCCGTAGAAACTGGAGAGACACTGGAGTTGCCTTCAGTAAACCTAAAATTTAAGAGTCGTTAACGACTGAATTAAAAGTGAAGAATTAGGGGCGCCTGGGTGGCTCAGTGGGTTAAAGCCTCTGCCTTCGGTTCAGGTCATGATCCCAAGGGCACCGGGCTCTCTGTTTAGCAGGGAGCCTGCTTCCCTTCCTCTCTCTGCCTGACTCTGTCTACTTGTAATCTCTGTCAAAAAAAAAAAATTTTTTTTAAATTTTAAAAAGTGAAGAATTAGAGACCAGAGATGTGCTTTTTTTTTTTTTTTTTGGTTGTTTATTTTGCAGTAAATGAAACTCAAGGCAGCTGGACCTGCAAGGGAGCTTTGTTTTTTTTTTTTTTAAGTGGAAATATTGAATATTTTCATGGAAAAGTGGAAAGTGCCAATAAAAGGGATACATCAGATGTAAGAGTAAGAATGGGGTTCTGATAATTTACCAAAGACCTTCATATATATTATCTCAATAACCAACGCTAAAAGGCGATTAAGTGACTTGCTCAAGTTCAAAGAGTGTCACTTAATCCCTGAGAGCAAAGTTCTGAAGTCTGGCTCTTTCTGTTAAAAATTTCAGCCTAACTGCTGATTTAATCACTCTAAACCCTAGTTTCCTCATCCTTAAAATAGGAACAATAATCCTTACCAGTTGTTATGTGTGTCCACTGAGATAATGTACAGGAGGTGCCAAGCCTGACACATAGTGTAAGTCAGAAGAGGGGCTCAAGTTTTTTTTTTTGAAGTCCCATGTTCTTTCTGTTTCACAATGCTAACAAGAGAAATAGGGTAAGCAACAAGGCAGGTAAAAATAGGGAGGCATATGAAATACTTAAGTACAGAATGGGAAGAGCCTCGGAAAAAAGGGAGAAAACACTTTCCCTGAAATATGCAGAAAATAATACAAATGAAGACCAAAGTATGTGCAAATGGAGCAGATGGAAAAAAATGGAAGATAAAATAAGTGAAATTGTCAGACATCAGAAAAGAGTGGAAGATGATGACATTATAGTTATGAAGTAAATGCTCAGTGAGACATCAAGTCAACAAATCTACAGCTATCCTATTACCACCTTTCCCGCCACCACCCTTGCCTCCAGGCAAGGAAAAAAAAGAATTAAAAAGAAAAAAGTTTAACTGTGGAAAGAAAAGAGAAATGGTTCAAAAAAGCAAGAGTGCAAAAGATCTAGAACTACATACTCTTATGAGGCCAGAACCATGTTCGTTTTATTTATGAATGTATACCTTATGCCTCTCGTACACTGCCTAAGAGAGCCAGCGCTCAAAAATATTTGCTTCAAGAATGAACAGAATGTGATAGGGAGTCAACTAGAGATTAATTAAATGGCTATCAAGCAGCAGGGAGTGTCCAACTTAAGTAGGACAGCATAACTGTAGGGAACCCAATCACCTACAAGAGATGGAAAAACACATCTAGTTTATCAATGTTAGGAGAAATGAATTACCTCTAGATTACTTCTCATTGCCTTCTCCTCTTCCAAATCCTTTCGTAGTTTTTCCAGTTCTTTCCTAAAAACAAACTATTTATTACTGTTAAGTCTTTCATTTAAACAATATATTTGACTAATGTTAACAGGATCTCTGTTACCTGACATACCAAAACATGCAGAAAACTTTTTAAAGAAAACAGCCATACTGATCGATAAAAATTTCAAATTCACTAATGGAATGGTCCAATACAACAGTTAAAAAAAAAACTCAGCAATACCATGGCAAGCCTACCTGTGATAAATAAGTTTTTAAGTGAACAGAGAGAGCAGCTCATGATAAAATAAAGAAATAATAACGGTCCTTTAGAAGCAATTTTCCATATTCAGTTAACATGCTTTTTCCAGGCTGGACACTCGAAAGCCCAAACAATTTGGTAATGTCAAAACATGTCACAGTACAAGGCAAATTATTTAACAGGATTACCTGGACTTTACATTACTCTTTCTCTATTTCTAAAAATTAAACATTACATTAAAATTACCAAACCAATAATAAAAAACTCTAGCCAACAATCCTTCCTCCTTAACTCATGTTTTCATTTTTCTGTGTTCCCATCTATCTTTTTTATATAGTCATCTTCTCTCCACAGCTGTAAGTATGTATTTCACATTGTGTCTTTTCACAAAGTATTTTAAAATATTTCCATGTTGCTAAAATTGTATTTCTGATAATTGTTGCTTGACACTCAAATATCCAGGGTTTTTTTGGTTAGTTGCTTTTTGGGGAGGGGAAGTGGAAAGAATAGGAATTTTATTTAACATCATAAATATTCAGTGTATCAAATTCCTAAATCAAAGAGTAGGGACATTTTCACAGCTTTTTTGAGAAATGCTAGGAAAATTCTCTTCAAGAGAGGGAGCTATAGTAGGTGACCTTTTACATTTGTTTTCACTAAAAAGTCCCTAACTTTCACTTAGGATCTCACCACACAGTATTATTAAAAAGTTTCAGAATTAAAAGAATGGCCTTAGAGATTCACCTATTCCCAACCCCTTGGTTTTGTTTACACACCAATCTCAACCTTAACAGAGACAGTGTTCCAGTCCCTCTGAAAAGTAAATATACATATAGATACACTCCAGATCCAAAATACAATGTAACTTTTCCTAATATTTTTAAGACTGATTAACCCATGTGTTTGACCAGAGAAGATTTCTACCCTTGAATTATGGGTACATATATACCTTTCCCATAATAAGCCTACGACAACAAGTTTTCTAACTCAACTTTTTTGCAGAGAGGACAGAAGCACTATTAAGGAAAATTTCTTTGGAAACATATTTGCTTATAAAGAAATTTGGCAGATTACTTGATAGAATTCTACTCAATTCTACTTGAGAGAATTTGAAAGAATTCTTTATATACATGTTAAGTAATCTTCAGAGAAGAAAGCAAGGGCTACTTACCCATGATCCTTTTTCAGCGCTTCTACAATGCAGAGCAATTCAATAATCTGAGCTCTAAGTTCGTCCAAGGGATTTTTTTTCCCATCATCTGATTCTACTTTAGCTTTGACATCTAATGGAGTTAAAAAAGCAGCCATATTTGGTTTAGCACTTGAGGGTGTTGAAAGGTACAGAGATGGCTGAAAACATAACAGAAAATTTTCTTATTTTATTTGTATTTATATTATGTCTAAGTTCAAAAAAATTTTATAGCAAGGAGATAATTAAAATAATACTTCAAGATAAATGGTAACTTTGGAAATTCAAAAAGCAGTTTGATATTCACAACTGGTAAAACGAGCAAACAACCAGAGAATAAACTTGCAATCACTAGGAGTTTATGTGAGAAATGTCAAAGGATTAATAATAATAATTTTTAAAAAGTGGAAAAGAGAAGAAAAACCTGTTAGCGTTATCTTATGAATGGTCTGCCAAGTGGAGCATCTAGAGGCAAGAACATATCAGCATTATTAAGGTGCTGTTTTGATCCTCCAGAGTAGTCATTACTTAAAATTTCCAAAGAGTTTCACTTAAAAGTAATTATGAGGAATTGAGTAAGTCCACTGAAGAGGTATGAATCCATGGCCCATGATGCCCTTTTTATTGTTTCACTAAAGTAACAGGAAATAAAATTTCAATCGACTGCTGACAAACTGAGAGAAGAATCAGATTAAGTGTATCTAATAAACTGGAAGAGCAGCCAAAAGCCCTTGGAATGAATCTGAGGAGGGAACATGAATTTCTTAAATATAAGATGTGTGTAAGTTGGGATACTACTATCTTAAGTCAAAACAGCAAGAGTTTAGAAGAATCTTAATACCATGTGATAAACGGAAAAACACATGTACACTGCCATCCATTCCAGTATATCTTCAGCGCTTATTATTGTGTCGAACACCAAGTAGGTCAGGAGTAAATTTTGGCTTATGTAATAATGTAATGATGGCTTCTGGCCTAAAGAGTGTATGTTTAATGGGAAAATGAAACAGATAGATCTATGCCTTAAAAAATATGAAATGCAGGGGCGCATGAGTAGCTCAGTGGGTTAAAGCCTCTGCCTTGTGCTCAGGTCATGGTCCTGGGGTCCTGAGATTAAGTCCCGCATCAGGCTCTCTGCTCAGCAGGGAGTCTGCTTCCTCCTCTCTCTCTGCCTGCCTCTCTGCCTACTTGTGATCTCTGTCTGTCAAATAAATAAAATAAAATCTTTTAAAAATATATGAAATGTATAACATTTATACTACTCATTTAAAATAAGGTTTTTAAAAAATAACCTGCAGAGGACAGTGTGACTTTAGAAACTCAATATTTTGGCAAGAATTTTTTTTTTAATTTCTTGGCAAAAGACAATTTTTAGAAGACATTTTAAATTCCACTATTTTGGTGTTCACAAAGAACCTTAGAAATTATACAAATCTTAGGCCACAATGCCCCTCACCTTTGGAGAGTAGCACGAATCCTTTTTAAATTCAGATGGCTTTAAGTTGGCACCATCTTCTTCTTTTGGTAACTTCAAGATTTTTTCTGGGCTTTGAGTTGGCTAAATGATTTTTTAAAACCAAGAAACAGAAAATACCAAAGAAGGAAAAGGCAATAAACATTTGGATAATAAACTAAGTAACTTTTATCACTGTTTTCCACAGCTACTGTTCCAGATATTCCATTATTATTAACAGGATATTATGTAATTTCAAGCTGAATAACACACTTGCATATCTGAAAGGTTAAAAACAGCTTGCCTCTTAGCAACAAAAATTTTCTCTACTTCGGTAATTTAAAAGTACTGTAGTGCTCAAGAGCTAATATATTAATAATAAAGTACTACCAGCATTTCAAGTAATGTATAGAAAGCATATAAAGAAGTTACACATTTGGATACCAGCATTAGTACTACAAAAAACCTCACTATGTCAGAAGAAAAGAATGTTTCATTCTTTCCTAAGGTGAGTATGTACCACTCAATTCTAATTATTGTTGTGAGATGGGTAGATTAAGGGGCACCTGGGTGGCTCAGTGGGTTAAAGCCTCTGCCTTCGGCTCAGGTCGTGATCTCAGGGTCCTGGGATCAAGTCCCGCATCGGGCTCACTGCTCGGAGGGGAGCCTGCTTCCCTTCCTCTCTCTCTGCCTGCCTCTCTGCCTACTTGTGATCTCTGTCTGTCAAATAAATAAAATCTTTAAAAAAAAAAAAAAAAAAAAAAGGATACTCTGACCCCTTTTGACCCTGAGTTCTGTGGCTATGGCCTCGGGACAGCTCTTTATTCCTGATTCTGTAACCTTCCATTGCAACCCTCTCTGAAATGAACATGACCCCATATTTCCCTAAATATAACCAATCATTTACCACTTGAGTTAAACACCTATCTTCCTGATTTTTAAACTTTGGTGGAGTTTTAAATCATCCCTCATTCCTATCTTTAGAAGGACTCTGGCTCTGCTAAATTCTCTGTTTTAGAACAGTAAGTTTAACTCACAGAATGTCCACCGTTGAAGCGGCCAGGCAATCTTCTTCCAGGCATCTTTGGTCTATTTGCAGTGAGATGTAGCAAGTTTTCTGAGGAAGCTATGTCATCAAAATTTACAAGATCTGGAGAATAAAATTAAATGTATCTACTAAGAGATAACTATACACTTTAAAAGGTAAAAAAGAATGTTTCTGGATTTCTAACAAACTATACATTAAAAAGTCCCTAGGACTCACAAGCTAACCTGTGCTTTTCATATGCATTTGGAAAACAACACTCACCCTTAAAAACAAACATTCTCCTTACTTGACACATTTTATAGCATAAGACTTAACTAACAATAGAAAGTTCATGTTTCTAATAGACTCAACAAAAGTTCTTATTGAAAAATACAAATCTGAACCAAAAATTACAGTACTATAAAAAAACTATCATCTTAAGTTTTACTTATAAAAACAGATGATCTACTTCAATTCATAATTAATTACAATGTACCAGAAAATTAACATAGAAAATGTTTTAAATTTCAAGTAGTATCCTAATATTCAAATTTTAAGAACTCAACTGTATGTGGGACCCTGATGATTTCCAACTGTAAAGTGAGAGTATAATTTAATGGATCTTTGTGTGTGTATGTATATGTATATATATTGTAGCTGGGACTCAAACTGTTCATAGTTCACTGCACTTTTGCTTCGACATCAGCATATTTAGGAACTAGAAGACAGTCATAAATCAAAGGCAAACAGGGTATCAAAGAAAAATGCTACAAAGATCATTCACTTGTTTTCCCACCGTCAAAGGCTGGTTGACCTCTGATCCAATAACTTGGTTTTAAAGAAAAATCTATGTACCTCTGAAACAATGGCATATAATACATTCCCTTTTTCTAGATGATCCAGAAAACCCTGGTAAAGAGGTGATTTTTAATTTTGCAACCTAGAAATCTGTAAGCGATACAAGAATCCTGAAGATAACTCCAGACACTTCCATTGTCAATATAATCTTCCCTCAGCCCAGATTCCAAACTAGGGATATTAATCACAGTTGAGGTACTTGATATGGCAGCAGATGTCTCTGGTTTAATCTTCCAGATACAGAATTAATTCTGCACATTCCCATTGCCTAGATGTTTATAATGCTTTCTACCAAATACTTAGATATCCAAACTCAGTGATTTGTTACTTCTTAAAAGACATCTAAAGATAATTATTTCTGCCCTCAAAGCTTATTCATGAATTTTCATATTCAAAGTTATCAATTTAGGAAAAAATGTTAAGGGTAAAAGGGCACAAAAGTAAGGCATAAGAAAAGATATCACTGTTTGGCAATATGCGTTTTATAACAAATTTAAGCATTTGTTGACCTCTGCCAATTCTTTTCCATCCTCCCATTCTGGGATTACTTCGTGTATTCTATTTTATATCTAGTCATCTACTCACCAGCCTAATACATCTCAATAGGCAATAAAATGTGCTCAGTTTAATTTTGGTCTTAAGTCTTTTGACATTTGTTTATAATTATAAAATATAATAAACCATAATAAGAGACACAGTGGCTTTCATGGAAAATTCATTGCACAGTGTGAAAGACCTTGAGTTTAAATATATTTTTAAATATTTCATTTTATTTGTAAATGTCATAAAGAAAATCAGTATTTTAAAAAATGTTAAAAATATGCTTTAGTTTGAAGGGTTAAAAATTGCTTCTAACACTGATAAATGTGTATTGACAACCTATTAAGAAAAAAAACCATGAAAAGTACAATCCAGTAATTTTGGCCTGTGAAGATTATTTTCAAATGCATATTTAAGCAACTTGCAGAAAGAAAAAAAACCAAACAGAAAAACACAGGAAGGATGAAGATAAATGAAACTGAAAGGATAAGTAAAAGGTAGATTTATAAAATTATAGAGCATGCTCATGTAAAAATGCCTTCCATATGTCAAGTTTTGGGCTACAACACCAAGACAAATAATTTTACTATTCTAAAACTCTCTCAGGTCCTCCATTTAAGCCATTAGGTTAGTAAAACAGTGCACATTTTGGACTTGTGATATATTTGAACACATTCAAAATTTACCTAAGAGTAGTAACAGTGGATTTATACTGTATACATGGCATGAAAGGCACGACAATCACTTAACTCTTACAATTATATTGCCACTCTGCCAGCCATTTGTATTTCTACACATTGCCTAAGAAGACATGGAATTTTTAAAAAGTCAAAATGAAGTATCAAATTCTGGGAGAAAATAAACTGACTTATGTGGTTTTCAATTAAAAAAAAAAACTTTTATCAAAACAGTATCTTAAGCTAATCAGGAAAATTTTTCCAACATGAATTTCATTTTACTTTCAAATGGAAAACCAAAAGGGTTAGAATAGACAGACAAACATGTACACTTTTAGTACAATTACAAAGAAAAAATCAATGTGCACCACCTATTTATATGGAAATATTGTTTTGATTTCTTTTATAAATTGTCATCTTACCAAAATGGAGAAAGGTAGGATAATTTCCTGACACGTAAGAAGGGAAACATGGCAAACAGGCTAGGAAACAAAATCTGGAAAGAAAAGTCAAGGATAGGAATGTCTAGAAAAAGACTAAATCAAAAAATTATTTTACAAAGCAGGAAAAAGGAACAGTTGTAGAATGAATAGAACCATTTAATGTTTAGCATATATCTATTGCAGTTTATTTAAACTCACATAAGATGTATATTAGATTTTAGATTATTTTGTCTTTCAAAAGAAAAAAGATTAGTATTAATTCAATATACCATAAGCAGAAAGAAATCTTTTTAAAATTACTCAATGAATACCAAGACCACTTCAAAAGGATGTTTTAGTAAAAAATTAAAGCTCAGAGTAATAAATCAATAATATTAACAACTGATTAATATCACTGTAACAAAAATTAAACTACCTTCCAGTCAAGTTTTAGTCTTCAGGAAATGACAGTTAATTACAATGAAAGAGAATTTTAATTCTATGATATAATAAAAGAAAAGCATGACAAACAGTATTTTTAAGTATCTCACTATAAAAATACAACTTATACAACATTCAAAATCACATAATACGTAAATGAATCTTCAATTATGCCTTATATGACACTCTATAAAGAAATTATCAAGAAAATTACAATAAGAAAATAGTAATTTTAATCTCTGCTCTTATTCTACAGGTAAATTCAACATTTTTGGATGTGTTTTATTTTTATTTTTTGTATCCTAGTTTAGATATAGACTCATTTTTTAGTGTACCACTCAACAGGTAAGCATCTTATTAGAAGAATTCCACCTGAAATTCTTTCTGGAAGAAATAAATGAATAAACATTGAGAACATAATTCAAACAAAAATAGATTAACCGGGCGCCTGGGTGGCCCAGTGGGTTAAGCTTCTGCTTGTGGCTCAGGTTATGGTCTCAGGGTCTGGGATAGAGGCCAGCATCATCTGGCTCTCTGCTCAGCGAGCAGCCTGCTTCCTCCTCTCTCTCTCTGCCTGCCTCTCTGCTTACTTGTGATCTCTCTCTCTTTCTCTGTTAAATAAATAAAATCATTAAAAAAGAAAAAATTTTAAAAATAGATTAACTATAAAAGAAGAAAAAGAATGTTTCACTATTTAACAATGAATGCCCTGGGGTCAAATAGTATTATGTATCTCTATAATTTCCTTTTAACCCAAGAACAATTTATCATACAAAACAATCAAAAAGGATAAAATACTATAACACTATAAGAATATTTCATCAGCACTGCTTTCTCAATGTAATAGGTATGATACCACTAAATCTTCTATTTAGACTATGTGAATTAACCAGTAATAGTACTGAGATTATCCTAAACCATCTTTTTTTTAAAAGATTTTATTTATTTGCCAGAAAGAAAGTAAGCAGAGGGAGCTGCAGAGAGAGGGAGAAGCAGGCTCCCCACTGAGAAGGGAGCCCAATGTGGGACTCTATCCCAGAACCCCAGAATCACGATTTGAGCCAAAGATAGATGCTTCACTTACTGAGCCACCCAGGCGCCCCTCCAAACCAATTTTTAATGAAATGTTTGAAAAAGAGGAAAAAAATTTAAACATAGATGCAATTTATAGTACTATCTTATATATAACGGAATATATACTGAAGGACTTTTTTTAAAAAATAGTTTATGAATGGCTTTATATACAGTATAATCATATCTGAAAGTAGTGTCAGGAATTTACATCCTTAATAGCAAAGAGCAGAAACAGAATGAGATGAGATTATCAACAGGGGAAAGGAAAAGAAGGGAAGTAACATTTTATAACATCTTCCTTATCAGGTATTCTAGCAGGTATCACAGACATGTTGGATCATTCAATTATCATTTAAATGCAAAAACAGATTAGGAAACAAGACAATGATAAATCTGCTAATAATTTACAACATATTTTTAATAACAAAGTGTACTTGCTACTATATCACATGAAATTATTATTTTATGTAATAATGAGACTCTAAGATGACTTTCATGTATGTTTTAAACTTTCTGAAACATGTTAAAGGCCTAGGTTCATATACTATTTTAAAAATTTGAAATCTCAAACTGTGCCAAAAATCTAAATTAATATTATGCCTCAATTTATATGCCAAATTTGAGGCTGTTTTTGATGCAGAACATAGTGTTCTCTTGAGGTGTCAATATCTCAAAAAGAAGAGTTTAAACACTTTTATACTACAAATA
Organism: Taxidea taxus jeffersonii; assembly: GCA_003697995.1. Classification (NCBI taxonomy): domain Eukaryota; kingdom Metazoa; phylum Chordata; class Mammalia; order Carnivora; family Mustelidae; genus Taxidea; species Taxidea taxus. The sequence goes on along the minus strand of ML111906.1, from coordinate 31,997 downwards.
CTAAAAACATAATATTCTAATAAAAAATGGAAATGAGGAACAACCTGAATTGAAGTTCAGAACATGAGCTGTATGCTATCAGCAGTCAGGCCTTTTGTCTTAGCATATTATTTATGTGCTTAAAATAGTAATGGGATCTAACATTTGCTCAATAAGTATTTCTAATCTAATATGAACACAATTTCCAAAACTTACAGGTATATCTCATTTTACTGAACTTTGCAAGATGAGTCCATTTCTTACAAATTGAAGGTTGCTGGCAACCCTGTGATAAGCAAGTCTATAGATGCCATTTTTTCAATAGTATTATATATCTCTGTATCACATTTTGGTAATTCTCGCAATATTTCCAACTTTTTCAGTACTATTATATTTGTTATAGTGATCTGTGATCAGTGATCTTTGATGTTACTATTGTGACCATAATTAACTGTGCCACGTAAGATGTTTAACTTAAACTGTAAGTGTTGTGTATATTCTGACTGCTTCAAAATGAAGCTGTTTCCCTCCTCTCACCCTCTCTTTGAGCCTCCCTATTCTCTCAGACACAGTAACACTGAAATTGGAGCAATTCATAACCCTACAATGGCCTCTAAGTGTTGGAGTAAAATGAAAAATAACATATCTCACTTTCAATCAAAAGTTAGAAATGATTAAGCTTAGTTAGGAAAGCATACAGAAAACTGAAATAGGCCAAAAGCTACATCTCTTGTGCCAGTTAGCCAAATTGTGAATGCAAAGTTCGTCAAGAAAATTAAGTGTTACACCAATAAACACACAAATTATAGAAAGCAAACAAACTTATTGCTGAAAGGTTCAGTAGTCTGGATGAAAGATCAAACCAGGCACAACATTCATTCCCGTAAGCCAAAGCCTAATCCAGAGCAAGGCCCAACTCTCTTCAATTCTGTGGGAAAGCTGCCCGCCCCCCGGCCCAAAAGCCTGAAGCTAGCTGAAGTTGGTTCACAGAGTTTGAGGAAAGACGACATCTCCATAACATAAAAATGCAAGCGAAAGCAGCAAGTGTTGATGAAGAAGCTACAGCAAGTTGTTATACAGAAGATCTAGCTAATTAATGAAGGTTGCTTCACTGAACAACAGATTTTCAACATAGATGGAACAGCCTTAGAGTAGAATAAGATGCTATCTGGGACTTTCATAGCCAGAGGGAAGAAATCAATGCCTGGCCTCAAAGCTTTAAAGGACAGGCTGACTCTCTTATTAGAGACTAATGCCGCTAGTGACTTTAAGCTGAAGTCAATGTTCATTTACCATTCTGAAATTCCTAGGACCCTTAAGAACGATGTTAAATCTGTGCTCTATAAATGGAACAACAAAAAAGGATAGCAGCACATCTGTTTACAACATGGTTTACTCAATATTTTAATTCCACTGTTGAGACCTACTGCTCAGAAGATTCTTTTCAAAGCATTACTGCTCACTGAAAATGCATCTTGTTACCCAAGAACTCTGATGGAGATGTACAATATTATTGTTGTTTTCATGCCAGCTAATCTAACAACCATTCTGTAATACAAGGATTAAGGAATAATTGTGACTTTCTTCTGACTTTCAAGTCTTATTATTTAAGAAATACATTTCATAACACTGTAACTTCCATGGATAATGATTCCTCTGATGGCTTTTGACAAAGTAAATTAAAAACCTTGGTGGGGGGCAGGAGAGGTGTTGCACCTGGGTGGCTCAGTTGTTTAAGCAACTGCCTTTGGCTCAGGTCACAATCCTGGAGTCCTGGGATCAAGTCCCATATCAGGATCCTTGCTCGGCAGGGAGTCTGCTTCTCCCGCTGACCTCTCTCTCATGCTCTCCCTCTCTCAAATAAATAAAATCTTAAAAAAACAACAATTTCTGGAAAGTAATCACGATTCTAGATGCTATTAAGAACACTGGGGATTCATGGGAGAGGTCAAACAGGAGTTTGGAAGGAGATCCTTACTTTCAAGGATTACTTTGAGGTGATCAAGACTTCAGAGGAGGAAACAACTGCAGATGTGGTGGAAGTACCAAGAAAACTAGAATTAGAAGCGAAGCCTGAAGATGTGACTGAATTGCTATAATCTCATGATAAAACTTTACAGATGAGCAAAGAAAGTGGTTTCTTCAGATGAAAATTACTCCTGGTGAAGATGCTATGAAAAATGTTGAAATGACAATAAAACATATAGCATAGTAGATAAACTTAGTTGATAAAGCAGAGGCAGGGTTTGAGAGGACTGACTTCTATTAGAAAAAAATGCTACTGTAAGTAAAATGTTATCAAGCAGTATCACGTGCTACAAATAAACTGTTCACGAAAGGAAGAGTCAATTGATGTGGAAGACTTCATTGCTGTCTTATTTTAGAAAATACCCACAGCCACCCCAGCCTTAATCAGCCACCACCTTGATCAATCAGCAGCCAAGAACATTAAGGCGAGACCCTCCACCAGCAAAAAGATTATGACTTGCTAAAAGTTCAGATGATGGTCACCATTTTTTAGCAATAAAGTTCTTTTTTAGTTAAAGTATGGCCATTTTTTTTAGTCATAATGCTAATGCACATTTAATAGAGTATAGCATGGTATAAAAGTAACTTTTATATGCATGGGAAACCAAAAAATTCATTTGAATCACTTTGTTGCAATATTCACTTTATTGCAGTGGTCTGGAATGTAATTCTAGGTATCTCTGTGGTAGGCTTTGTGTATTTCCTGAACTTAACTGGGTGTTAAGTGTAGTACACCAAAGGCAGCCTGATAGTGAAAGAAATAAAGGACAGTAGTTTGGAAGTTAGCTGTTAGTTTTCTGTCCTCACATATGCCTCAGCTTCTTTAAATTATTTCCTTATTTATTTGAAGGGGAAAAACAAACAAACAAATGAGGAATTTGCAAACCCTGTTTCACAAGGCCTCTCTGCTTTTTAATGAAGAATAATAGCTATAGATAAATGTAAAAATTGGGACCAAAAACAGTAAAAAAAAAAAAAAATCAAATTTTACAAACCACCAGTAGTTTTGACATTATTACATGTGCTATTTTATTTTATTTGAGAGAGAGAGCACAAGCAAGGGGAGCAGCAAAGGAAGAGGGAGAAACAGGCTCCCCAAAGATCAGGGAGCCTGATCTGGGGCTAAATCTTAGGACCCTGAGATCATGACTTGAGCCAAAAGCAGCCGCTTAACTGACTGAGCCACCCAGATGCCCCTTTAGGAAACCTTCTATAGAAAACCTTCTATAAAGAACACTTTTTTTGTTTTTATTTCACTAACAGTAAATAACAATTTTCACCAGATAAAAAACATTAACTATATTTGAGTATCTCTAAAATACAATCAACATCTCACTTTCCAGAAATTATTAGTGAATATGGCTTCATCCAGAGCAGGCAGGATCCAAATATATGATGAAAGAATCAATAAAACATTCAAATTAAAAATCTGAAGAAATCCATGTGTAGGTCAAAGCTTTTGTATTAGCAAAATGACAATTCAGAAAAAATAATAAAATCACCTAATGGTTTTCAAAAGGTAGAAGTAGCATATCTTAAAACATAGTGACAAAAAAACCCCTAAGTATAATTGCCCTTTAGGTCTGAATGTAAATATGAAATGTTAACATGAAGGCTAAACATATTAAGACACTAAAACTTTTAAAAGAATATCATGAGTACTTTATATAAGGGGGATTTAAAAAGTTCTCTTCTGCTTTATGTCATCCTGGACACCTGATGTGTCTATAGTTTAATTTCTTTAGAAGCAAAATAGCATCTGCCTTTTATTAAGATCAAATAAGGATATATATGAGAAAGTACTCTGAAAATGTAAAAAGAAAACTAAAACCAAATGCAAGGTAATATATAATAATCATTACTTCAAAGTAATGATTGTGCTATGCTTTTAATATTGAGACCTTTATCAAAACTTCTCCATTTCAGGTTTTCCTTTTTTTTTTTTTTTAAAGATTTTATTTTATTTATTTGTCAGAGAGAGAGAGCTCAAGCACAGGCAGACAGAGTGGCAGGCAGAGGCAGAAGCAGGCTCCCTGCTGAGCAAGGAGCCCGATGCGGGACTCCATCCTAGGACGTTGGGATCATGACCTGAGCCGAAGGCAGCCGCTTAACCAACTGAGCCACCCAGGCGTCCCACCATTTCAGGTTTTCTATTTTACAACTAAGAGGTATAAAAGACCAGGAGACAAAGATGACTGATGGGTTGAAAAATCAGTCCTAAAACTTAAAGAACAATATTTAACTAAAGAAGTAAAGCCTGCTAATATACATACACAGATAAAGAGAGAGAGAGTGATAAAAAGCATATTTTCCTGAATTAAAAATGAAAGTATCTTGAGATCAAGTAGAAAAAAATAACCTTCAATGTAATTTAGCGCTGGTATTGATAATCTACTGATCAACCGACAATCTATCTCTTTATCCTTAAACTTACTAAAATGTATTCCGAACTGCCTGAGTAGTATGGACTTTCCATTATGAGGGGACAAAATATATGATAAATGGATGATCTTTTAATCCATTTCTCAGTCCTTATATGAATCAAATATTTTGCTCATTTATCTTCTTTTAGTTCTATTTTGGCTTCATAGATTTTAAACAAATTCTAATTAATTTCCATTCTATCTATCCACACATAAAATATCTACACAAATTTCTTAAAGAGTTTCTGAGAACTGGATTGGCAAATTTTTTTAAATGTATCATCACCTTTCTACATGTTAACTTACCTGTTTCTTTAGAGCTCCTAACTGTAAATGAATCTAGGTCTACTGATTTCGGTCTAAGTGGTAACTGTTCAGAATCTAGCTTTGGTTTTGATACTGGCTCAGTTTCAAATTTTGATGAACTGGTAGAAACTTCCCCATTAATCCTGAAATGAGAGAATCAAACATATGTAGAAATCACTTGTATGTGACATCATAACCATTTTTTAATATTGTGAATTAATGACACTAAAGATGTTATAGCACAGTAAGTTTTCTTTCTGTTCCACAAAATTATTTCCATAAACATAAACCTCCACAATAAGACTAATCACAATAAAATTAGAAATGTAAAAACAGCTACTACGTGTATATTGATATATAATATGAATATAAATCATTTAACAGAAAGTCATTATAGTCTATAGAAAAAATATGAAAAACAAATACTTTAAAAATTATTTTGACATCTAGAAAGGCAGTATAGCCACTTACGTTAAAGGCAGGTAACCAATAAACTAAATTAGCTAAGTTACCTAAATTAAAAAGATCTAATTTAAAATTAGGTAAAACTTACTTGGCTATAGGAGGTGGTGGAGGGACTGGTTTTTCAGGTCGCTTTGGGTATATTGTTCCAGGAGATCTCAATAAATTATTGGCTTTGGTGGGTGGAGTAGGCTTCTTCGGTGGGACTTGTGGAGCGACTGGTTTAGAAGGTTTCTGTTCTAGTATTGATTTTTCATCTGGTTATTTGAAAATATTTAATAAGTTATTAACAATCAAAATTATTTAGGTTTTTCTATTTCTTACAGCTAACATCAGGCTGAAAATGTGTGAAACAGAGAGACATTATTGTTTATGTGTTCACTGTTTTAAAGTTATAATTTAATAAGCTTAAATATCTTAAAAAAGCTTACTTTGGTGGGAAGGAGGATCACAATAAGCTTCTGAGCAACAAATAATGCTCAGTTCTTATTGTCTTCCTAGCATTCTTTGTTTTTAGGGGCAGTATACTACTCAAATATAATCACATATGATTTTACTCTAAGCATAGGACAGTATAAGTATTATCTATACCTAAATCCAGACCACTTTCTGAGACTGAAGTATAGTAAACTTGTGACATTTAACATACTTATTTAAAAATAATCACAATGACAAAGAAAAATATCAAATGTTAAGAAAAACAAGCTAATCTGACTAGTCACAGATGAGAAAATTACAGGCCCGTATTTATAATCCTCACAATTGTACTAGGAATATATTAACACAATTTAATTTTTTCCAGTTTATTAACACCATTAATAATTCTATGAACTAGATAAGAAAATATGCTGGAAATAAACAACACTGGAACGATTTTACGCCATGTTAATAAAAACAATTTTATCACCAAAAAGGCATGGTACTATATACAATGACATACTTGCTTCCTGATCTTTCAAGGGCTAAGATGAAATATTAAAACTAACACAAACATGTGACTCTTAAACACAAGCAAGCAAACTGGTGGTTGCCAGAGGGGAAGTCAGTAGGGGAATGGGCGAAATGGATTTTTTTTAATTGACACAGGTGCATACATACTAGATATTCATGATATAGCAGTCAGCAAAAATGTATCTAACACATAATATGCAAAAATAAGGAATTCTTAAGTGCAATACTGAATAATTTTCAAAATTTACTCAGTCTTTGTAAAGAATGTCTAGCACAGGACCACAAATAATTTCATGAGATCTCATATCTATCAGAAACTGGTGACTGTGAATCTTGAACAAACATTGCAAGCCCTAGGTAAACCCCTGGTTCAAAATTGTCAGATTTACTCTAACAACAATGAAAATACAAATTACCATTGTTTCCATTTTATCATTTATGTATAGCTTCCTTGAGTCATTTGAAAATGTAGCTTAGTCTATTAAAACCATGGTCATCATGTTGTACAAAAATCCACTTTCATATGGCCTCAAAGTAAACAATGCATCATATAATTATATCATAATTATACCATCCAATTCTAACTATAAGCAAAAAGAGCCATCTGTATAATTTATAATAACCAAACTTAAATCTCTAAAAAATGTTAAGAAAGATGTTTTATATAAAATATCAGGGAAAATATTGAAGGCTAAACAGAAGTTCACTGATTAACTGAACATACTTCTTTTAACAGAGATATAACTAAAAGCTTGAAATCAATTCAACTCTGCAGTTTATTTTAAAATAAAAGAACACATTTAAATATTCATGGAAATCATTTCTGGTATAGCCATGACTAAATCAACAATAGTATGCTGATTTATTATATATGATGGCAATGTATTTAGGTACTAGGTTTTATTTACCTAATAATTTAAAGCAAACAATTCACTGCCATTTAGTAAATTCAGTGTTCTGCAACCACCACCTCTATCAAGTTCCAAAACTCTTTCATTACCCCAAAAGAAGAGTCTGAGTCTCATTACTCAGTTATTCCCCATGGTTCCCCTCTACCCATCTCCTGGCAACCACCAATCTGCCTTCTGTCTCCACAGATTTTGGTATTCTGGGCATGTCATATACATGGACTCATACTGCATGATATTCTGTGTCTCGTTCACTTTACTGTAACATAATGTTTTCAAGGTTCATTCTCAATTTAGCATGTATCATTATTTCATTCTTTTCTGTGATTAAGTAACATCCACCCTACGTATATAGCACAACTCATTCATCTGTTGATGGACATCTGGGTTTTTTCAGCTTCTTGGCTATTAGGAACAATGCTGTTATAAACATTTGCATACAAATATTTGTTTGACTATGTTTCTCATTCTTTGGGGTATATACTTAGGATCACACAGTAATTCTATGTTTAACTTTCTGAGGAACTACCACAGTTTTTCACAGCAGCTGTAAATTTTTTACATTCTCATCAGCAGAATATGATTTGCTCTACATCCTTGTCAACACTTGTTATCTTTCATTTTTATTATTATTATAGCCATCCTATAGAGTATGAATCAGCTCAGTGTGGTTTTGGTTTGTATTTCCCTAATAATTAATGATACGGAACATCTTGTCATGTGCTCATTAGACCTTTGTGTGTCTCCTTTAGAAAAATGTCTACTTCAATCCTTTGCCCACTTCTGGACTGTCCTTTTGCTGTTGAGTAGTAATTACTCTTTATATAACAGAATACCAAACCCATTATATATTCCTGATACTGGATATAGGATTTGCAAATATTTCCTCCCATTCTGTGGTATATCTTTTTACTTTCTTCATAATGTCCTTTGATGTACATAATTTTTAAATTTTAATGAATTACAATTTAACCATTTCTTTATTTTGTTATCTGAGCTTTTGGTGTCATATCTAAGAATCCACTGCCAAACCCAAGGCCATGAAGATTTAGCCCTATGTTTTCTTCTAAGAGTTTTAGTTTTATACCTCTTATATTTAGGTCAATGATCTACTTTCAGTCAAGTTTTATATATGGCATGAGGTAAGGGTTCAACTTCATTCTTTTGTATGTGGATATCCAACTACGCACAGAATTTTAGTTTAGCTAGAAATTGAACAAAACCAAGAGGAAATTTAAAGAAAAAAAGATCTTGTTAGTTTTTCAAATGCCCAAAGGAAGAAATATGTAAGGTACATAAGTTATAATTTAAGATAGAGAAAAGAATTATGGTAAGGGTATGGAGAAAATTTTTTACTGAAAGCAGCTAAAAATACATGGCAGCTAATAAAATACAGCAAAATAACTGAAATATGTCCTATCTTATTTACTACAGAATATAAAAATATATTACACTAACACTAAATGTAATAAATTCATCCATTTGTTGGTTCAGATGAGGATCAGTTCCCCACTGCATAAATAAGAGTAGAAAAACAATTTTCAAAAAATCAAAAATGCAAATACTGTATGATCTAATAATTCCACTACTAGCTATTTACCCAAAGAAAACAAAAACACTAATTTTAAAAGATATATGCACCCTATATTTATCACTGCATTATTTATAATAGCCAAGATACAGAAACAACAACCTAAGTGTCCATCAAAAGACAAATGAATATGGAAGATTGGAGGGGGGCTGTATACAGACAAAATCACACACACACACACACACACACACACACACACACAGGAATATTATACAACTATAAAAAAGGATAAGATCAAGCCATTTGAGAGGACATGCATGAACTTAGAGAGTATTATGCTAAGTGAAATAAGTCAGACTGAGGAAGACAGATACCTTATGATTTCACTCATAAGTAGAATTTAAAATAACTAAAAAAAAATAAAATAACAACTGAATAAACAAAAAGCAGAATCAAACCTATAAATACAGAGAACAAAATGAGGCTGCAAAGAGAGGAGGGGTATGCGGTGTTGAGCAAAATGTGAGAAGATGGCTGGGAGACACAGCCTTCCAGTTATAGAGCAGGTAAGTTACAGAAATGAAAAACACAGCATTAGGAATATAGTGAATGATACTGCTACAGTGAAGTACAGAAAAAGATGGTAGCTACACATGTATTACAGCATAATGTATAAACTTGTTGAATTACTATGTTGTACACTAAAACTAATGTAACATCAGGTATGTCAACTATACTCCAATTATTTTAAAAAATAGAAAAATAAAATAATTATACTGGCATCAAAGCATAAATGGGCTGTGAGTACATAAATTCAGATTGAAAAATCAAATCCATTCTTTATCAGTGGTTCCTCAAAGATGTGTTAGAGAAAAACACAGTACTATCCAAAAAGTAGCAATTTTTTTTTTTTTTTTGAGAGAGAGAGAGAGAGAGAGTGCACACTCATGCAGGTGTGGTATAAGGAACGACAGAGAGTAGGAGAGAGAGAATCTCAAGCAGGTTCCACACCCAGCATGGAGTCTGACATGGGGCTCAACCTCATGACCCTGAGATCACGACCTGAGCAGAAATCAAGAGCTGGATGCTTAACCAACCCATCCACCCAGGTGCCCCACCAATGTTTTTTAATTGAATCTATTTTCTTAACATTTTTAGAAAACTTAAGGACAAAAGAAATCTACCCATATTAATCTCACTGAAGTAACCTAAACTCAAGTATAACACACTTTCAGAACCATTAAGTACAAAGCTTAAGAAACAGTTTCATCACATGAATACACATGAATAACCATCCTCAGGCCAAGAACTGAACATCAGCCACAATAAGTTATCATCATGCCCTTTCCCAATTACTACACAACTGCTCCTACCCAAAGGTGTCTTCTAACACTATAGATCACTTTTGCACATTTAAAGTTTACATCAGTAAAATCCTAAGATTCATTTGTTGCATACTATCTTACTTGGTATGTGAATATACTTCAATTTATTTATCCATTCAACTGTGAATGGAAAATTTGTGTTGTTTCCAAGTAAGAGTCAATAAAAATAATGCTATGATAAACTTTATTTGAATCTTTGGCACATACACAGAGCACATTTCTGCTGGATATTTAACTAGGAGTGCCAGCGCTGGGTAATAGGGTATAAACCATATTCAACTTAAATTCTCAAGATTAGATGTAACAGTCTGCATTCCCACCAAGAGTGTATAGGAGTTCTCCTAATACGAATCCTCACCAACATTTGGTATTGTTAATCTCCTTTTCAAAATTTCACCCATTTTGGTGAGAATCTTTCTTTGCTTTAAATTGTATTTCCTTGATGAGTAATGAAATTGAGTAACTTCATACTTTGATGAAGTATCTATTCAACACTCTTAGCTGCATTTTATCAAGCTTTTTCTTACCAATCTGTAGAAATTCTTCATATGTTTTGAATATAAGTACTTTGTCGTTTATATGTGTTGTAAAAAAATCATTCCCTACTCTGTGACATACTTATCCCCCACATGGTGTCTCTGTAAAAGACATTCCTAATTTTAATGTAGTCCAAAAAGTCACTCATTCATCTTATAGTAGTCTTATATATCCTGTTAAAGAAATAGTTTTCTACTTCAAGGACATAGAAATACTGGCTTATAGTATTTTGCAGAAAATCTGTGGAGCCACCATTCACATGGAATTCTATGTATACTGTAAGATAGGTAGGTAGGAATAGGTATTATAAAGTAGGTGTAAGTAAGGTTTAAGTTTTATTTATTGAAGAATGCTCTTTGTCCTTTTCTATAGTGCAACTCTGGTCATAAGGCAAGTATCTATCAATTTATTTCTGGATTCAAATTTATATACTATGTGAGGTAGAGATTAAGACTTAGTTCTTATATGAATATCAGTATCATTTACTTCATCTTTACTGAAAAGGCAATTTCTTTTCATAAGTCACATGGCCTTAATTAAATGTCCCTCTTAATGCTTCCTGCTATCCAGTCTACTCTGTCAGCTATTACTAGAGTTAGACCAGCTTTTTTTTTTGGCATTCGTCTGGCATATTTTTGTCCACCTTTTTAATTTAAATAATACTGAATTCTTTTCATTCAGATATGTCTCTTATTAGTAGACAATGGCTGGATTTTCTTTTAAATGGAATCTTTAGTCCATTTACATTTTCTGTAATTACTAAGTATTATTTTTTTCTTGCTTGGTTCATTTCATTTTTTTCTCCTTTCTTGCTTTTTTGTATTTTTGTTATTCCATAATCTTGTTACTATTATCTTATTTACACAATCTCCACTTTTTGTAACTGCCTAGAGATTACAACATATATCCTTTAAATCATATATAATTTTTTCCCATCCTAACACTTTCACTCCACTTACACCCTGCTGTCTTGTTGCACTTTTATTTCTATAAAAACCCAGAAAACATTATTAATGTTTCATAGTCAATATTTAGATTTACATATCTATTTCAGCTTTCTGTTGCTCTTGCTTTCTGTATGTCCAAGTTGACATTTGGAATCATTTCCATTCCACTTAAGTAACACCCTTTAAAACTGCCTATAGTACTAGCATGCCAGTGATAAATTCTCTCAGATTTGATTGGCCTAAAAATGTCTTTATTTCACCTTTTTTACTGAAGATATTTTCACTGGCATTATACTCTAGGTCAGCAGTTATTTCCTTCAACACTTTGGTGACATCATTCCATTGTCTTCTGGCTTCAATTTTTTCCCACTGAGAAGCAACTGTCAGTCTTATTTTTGTTACTCTAAAGTTAATGTGTCTTATTCTCTGGCTGCTTTCAGTATTATCTTATTTTTTGTTTATAGCAACATGACTATATTGAGTGCATGGAGTAGTTTTCTTTGTATATATCCAGGCTGGGCTCCATATTATTTCTTGATTCTGTGTCTTTTTGATTTGCATCATTTTTGGAAAACTAGAAACCATTATACCTTCAAATATGGTTTCCAGTCCCTATTATCTCCTCCCCATCTGGATCTTCAATTACATGTATATTAAACCTTTTCATTGTATTCAATGTCTCTTAAGATCTTTTTTTCCCCCTGTTAAGCTTTAATTCACGAATTTTCTTTTGAAAATACCACCACATATACCCACACATATATACCATATATAGTTGACCTTGAACAACATGTCTGACCCGTCCAAGCCTACCTATATAGATTTATTTAATACAGAACTATAAACGTACTTCTTCTTTCTTAATATTCTCACTTTCTAACATTACTTTACTAACTTACTAACTTACTTTATTGTAAAAATACAGTATATAATGTAAAAGATGTGTAGTCGACTGTTTATATTTTCAGTAAGACTTCTGGTGAACAGTAGTCTATTAGCTAAGTTTTTGCTGAGTCATATGGGAGGGGCACATGGATGGCTCAGTTGGTTAAGCATCAGACTCTTGATTTCAGCTCAGATCATGATCTCAGGGTTGTGGGATCAAGTCCTACCTCAGGCACTCAGCACAGAGTTGCTCTGCCCATCTCCCTCTGTTTCTCTTTCTGTTTGCATGCCCTCTCTCTCTCTCTCTACCCAATAAAAAAATAAAACCTTTTTAAAAATTTGAGGGAATATTTGACTGTGAGGTGGGTCAGCATTCCAATCCCTACATTGCTGAAGGTCTACTATATATTTTATAGTTATACAAATTCATTTATACTGACATTCACATTGCATTTACATGTTTCAAGTTATGCCAATTTATCAATCACATGTTTTATTATTCTAAACGTGTATTAAGCATAGATATTTTATAGCTTGTGTCCGGTATTTCAAATATCTATAACACCTGCGGACCAGGTTCTATTTTCTGTTTTTGGTCGTTTCTAGTCATGTGTTATATGCCCAAGTACGTCTGGTTATTGTTCTATGAGCATGAGACATGAAATATTTATGTGAAAACATACAGAGATAATTTAAAACTCTAAATTATGTCCTCTTCTCCAGGGAATAAAGGTTTACTTTGCTTCAGGCAGTCAGGCTAAGGTGCAGTAAAATCCCATATCACCTTCTTCCAATCAGACTGAGACAATGACCAGTTGGGCTTTGGTGCTTCTGAGAACTAGTTCTACTGCCATTTCACACTTCCTATCAAAGGAAGTCTCTTTGGAATGCAACTCAAAGTCCAGGAGTTTACTACAGTATCTCCTTTTTTCTGGGCTCTAAATTTTGTCTCTCAAACCCAAAATTATATTGAAAGTTCTTTTCCTAGGCTAAGCACCACTTTCAGAATTGGCAAATGCCTCAAAAGGAAACACAGGCCCAAATGCCAAGCTTACTTTATGGGCTCCCCACTCCTCTACTAGATCTTGACCCTGTAATTTCTCATACCCTTCA
>ML111906.1:0-18142 GCA_003697995.1 Taxidea taxus jeffersonii | reverse complement strand
TTCCCCATCCTCACAACCTTTGGGATTTAGTCAACAAGATGTACTAATATAAAATCTAAGCCACCTTCCTTATAGCAGAGCCTAATTATATGTCAACATCTCTAGCTGGTAATGTAGTTGATTAACTCAAATCTGTGCTACCTTCATATGATTATAACAAGCTAGTAAGTGCTCAACATTCTTTTTATAAGCCTTACAGGTCTTGAATTGAGCATGTACCCAAAATTCGTCCAAGAAACTGAAAAGGACTTAAATTCCATGGTTGTGGAGAGATATTCCTCTCTTTCCTATCAAATGGATAAGATATCAAGTTGCCCTGATTGTCACAGTCAGCATTCTTTTGACCTGAAGAAAAACCAACCCAAAGACAAGGTAGACACTAATGGAGAGAGATATAATCCAGGTCCAAAGTGAAATTATTTGATGGAGGGTCACATGACTCCTACCTCTAGACTTCCAATTATATGACACTGTTCCCTTATTGTTTCAGTTTGAGTAAAGATTTTCTATTTTCTATTCTTTGCTCTTAAAAACATTCCAATTTCCTTTTTATCCATACCACCACATCTATTCAAATAGCAAGAGAACAGTTTCAGAAAAACATACCTGAACATGTCACTCTCAGTTTTTTAAAGCCTTCCAATTACATAATAATTATGGTATTGGGTATACCTTATGCATTATATACTTACTTTGCAAGAAACTACAGAACCAATGTTGAATAAAATTCTCACACACACACACGCAAACAAACAGACCCTGTACCTTTCACCCCATGAGGTTTAGTCAAATGTAGGAGAAAGAAAATATACACAAAATATCTAACCTAATCTGTGACAATACTGAGAATTATCTACTTTTAGAGTAATAAAAGGCTAATGTCAAGGAGGTGACATGAGAAGAAATGAGAAGGAATCTCATATAAAAATGAGAAGGAATCTCATATAAAAAGATTCTGAGAGGGATGCCTGGGTGGCTCAGTTGGTTAAATCACTGCCTTCGGCTCAGGTCATGATGCCAGAGTCCTGGGATCAAGCCCTGCATTAGGCTTCCTGCTCAGTGGAGAGCCTGCTTCTCCTTCTCCCTCTGCTTGTCACTCTGCCTACTTGTGCTCGCTCGCGCTCTCTCTGTCAAATAAATAAATAAAATCTTTAAATAAAAAAAATTCTGAGAGGAGTGCAAGACAAAGATGGAATTCCAAGGAAAGGATATTATACCATGTAACTGGGAGGGAAAAAACTAATTCTATGAACATTACAGAGTGGGTGACCCTACTACACAAAATCAACAAGTAAAGGGAAGTATGGAATATATTAGAGAACTCAACAGAGGGCCAGATCCCTCAAAACCTGGTAGGCTAAGCTAAAGCTAATGTGGTCAGGAAAGTCTTCTTTGAGACTCTACTGTAAGCTAGAGTTTTTTTCCCCAAATGCAACAGGAAGTACTCAAACCCAGTAATAAGTTCATGTCCCATGAGTCATAATACCACTGAGACATTTACATGAAACATGCAATACACACTTTACATAATATAAATTCTGAAACCCTTATCACTACTTTTTGGAGCAGAGCAAGATATAAACAAATAGTTAAATTCAAGTCCTTGCCATAGCACTGAAAGGCCTTTTATGAATCACACAAGTGATTTTTATTTTTGTCTTCAGATTAGACCCCTGTGGAGAGCTTAAAAAATACAACCTGAGTTCTATCCTATAAAAACTCTGGAAGAGGTAAATAAAACCTTTTAAAAATAAAAAATTAAAATAAAATAAAATTAAAAAAAAACTCTGGAAGAGGATCCTTGGCATCAGCATATTTTTAAAAGACACCCAGGTAATCCCGATATACCACTAAGACTGGAAACAACTGCACAAAGCTACCCTTCTAGCTTGATTTCTCACAATTCCTCTAGTCACCTATAGCTATTTCCTGAATATATTATGCTTTCTCTCATTCTTTTCACATTCTTTCTGCGGCCTGAAATCACTTTCTCTTTTCTAGTCAACACATTATGCTTATTTTCTAAGTCTCTGAATAGTTACAATCTCCTCATTATCGTGCATATTAACTAGTCAACTAGCAATTGTCAGAATATCACTTGAAACAGGAAAGAAAACAAACAAAAAAATTTAATCTTCCTAGTGATTGGCAGAAGCCAGCTTCCTAACATATACATACTGATTTTGCATACTGGTTTTTTTTCTTTCCTCCAAACTCTGAGACTGAATGATTTTGTATACTGCTAATATATGTTTAACATCTGATTAAAAATCTGTTTCATGTGTGGGTTAAGTATAATAAAGAAAATTTGCTACCTCTTAAGAGATCAAGAGTATTTTTAGGTTCAAACTGGAAGGATTCTACTTTGTAGAACATTAGAGATAAGTACAGTTTCCTTTTTGGTAAGCATAGTAAATATATAATACAATAGAGTCCTGCCACAGCTCTCAACTCAAGAGTTTATGTACTACAGATTGTATCACAGATGAAAAGGCATTTGAGTTCAGTACCTCAATAACTGCCATGAAAGGAGTCTTAAATACATAGATCTTGATTTTAATTCCACACTAAACTGTACTATACCAAAATTCCACAGCATATAATTTAAAAGGATATTTTGAATACTGATTTCCAAATCACTCTATAATATGAAGCATACTGACTATAGCCAGCATCTGAACTGGAAATCTACACCTTTTTATTACATTTCAATTTCATTAAATTATTACTCTGCATTCCTTTTATTGGCTCATAGGAAGAAGAGAACCCTCCTAAGCAAAGACATGAAGAAGACAACACCTCAAGACTTCCATTTCGGGCAATAGTTGAATTACATAACAAAACCTATTCTGCGAGGTTAGAATTCAATGTAAAGTAAAATTATCTCTCAAGAATGAGGAGGAAAGGGTGCGCCTCAGTGGTTCAGTGGGTTAAAGCTTCTGCCTTCGGCTCAGGTCATGATCCCAGGGTCCTGGGATCAAGCCTGGCATCGCATTGCGCTCTCTGCTCATGGGGAAGCCTGTTTCCCTCTTCTCTCTGCCTGCCTCTCTGCCTACTTGTGATCTCTGTCTGTCAAATAAATAAAATCTTTAAAAAAAAAAAATGAGGAGAAAAAATGTATTTCAAATAAAAAATTATAATTTCCACTAAAGGAAATTATTTAAAAATTTAAAAACATATATTTTTATATTAAATATATAATTTAAAAATTATATATAGCTTATATGCATAAGTATATAATTTTATACAATAGTTCATATAGTTTATATAGTTTACATATATGATTTTATATATATATACATACATACATACATACATGGGCAGAAAGTATGAAATGCAAACAAAATAAGTACAAACAAAGCAGCAATGAATATGAACAAATCCAAACACTGAAAGGGAATCAGCCGCATGCAGATGGTGGTTAAGCCATGAGCCTTTATATATATGGCTGTCTAAGCAATAGAAAATAAGAAGATCCAACTCTGACAGTCCTTATTAATTCTTAGTTCAGTAACTGAACGAATGAATTAATGATGCTACTGGACCTTTGTGTGGTAACCAACAGCGGTCACACAACATTCTGCGAGAGACAAAATCTTACACAGTCAATAAACTGTAACTTTTTCAAGGAGAGAGGGTACAATTCACAATTCATTTTGCTGGAGTTGAAAGTCCCAGCGATCAGCCAACTAGATCCTCAACATCTGTAGTCTCCTGTATTAGCAGTGAATTCCTAGCATGTGAATACATTCTCCTACCAACAGTAACTTGTCCCCCTTTAATGCCAGACACAGAGACAAGAAAACATCAAGAGGAACATCCACCAGCACAACTCTCCCTTCCCATTCTGCTAATTACAAAACAATAATGCCATTATTAACATATTGGTGTTTAGTTCCTGCCTGGAGTTGTGTACCATGTGGTTGTGTTCTGCTTATGAATCAATTGAAAAGTAAGACAAATTTTGTCCTTTACACCTGCAGATATAGAAACTGAAAAAAAAAAAAAAATTCCTCAAGCAAATGAATACAGATTCACTGCCTCTACTAGTAGAAGTGTTAAACTAGCCTGGGCTTTAGTAGCCATTCCTATGATACTGGGACCATGAGGGAGAACATGTACATTAAGGTAAACATTGAAATGATTTTGTAAGCCTAAGAGCTTCGCTTACATTTTCTCCTACACATTTACATGTCTCTCTGGCAATCCAAAGTAAGTATCAGTTGCTCCCTTCCTTTCATACATACTCCATAGCAAGAATACAAGTCCCTGAGAGTGAAGTGGGCTACTGAAAACTATGTCCAAGAAACTTTTAACAAAAGGCAAGAGAAAAACTTGGGCTCCAAAGTGTTAGTGTTATTCTTCTAATGAAGCCCACTATGGTCAGCATTCAGGTACCTCCGAGAAAATAGGGGGCAGAAGATTACTAAGCAGGTTTGAGAAAATAAAAACTATATGGTTGCCTGAGGCAGGGAATAAACAGTCACGATTTATTCTTAAGATTTGAAAATTATCCCATGAGATGATGGGGAGTCACTGAAGAGTCAAAGGTAGTAGGGTAATCAAGTTCATGTTTTTGTAAGATTTTTGTTTTTATTTATTTGCCAGAGAGAGAGAGCATGCACACATAAGCAGGGGGGAGTGGCAGACAGAGGGAGGTTCCCTGCTGAGCATGGAGCCCAAGTGGGCCTCCACCCTAGGACCCTGGGATCATGGCCTGAGAAGGTAGTCACTTAACTGACTCAGCCACCCAGGTGTCCCATGGTTCATGCTTTCTAGTAGCTCCTTTTTCCCCTCTGCTCAACACAGCAGAGCTTTTTAAAGTGTATCTTCTGTAGAATTAAGATCATAACAGAGATAAAAGTCATGAACAGACATACTGGTAGAATATACCATATTTCCTCTCAGAAGGCTTAAAGCTCCTCAAATTGGCCCTGGCCGTGTTTGAACAGCTCCTTCTACTGAGGGTGGAAAAAGGGTAGAACTTTGTGTTTAATTTTATTTAAAAAGAGAGACTTTAATGCACACCAATTTTTAAACCTCAGACTGATACTAGTCCTCTCTCTCAATGCATATCTCCAAAACTTACTAGGCAAAGCACTGACATTTTTTCTATTCCTTGAACCAGATTTAGGCATGTCAGGTTAATGAGAACATTTTGAAAACATGAAGAATTGTTTCCCTCATTTTACATTGTCCTATTTCACTAATTTAAAAATTCTTATATTTGCACACAAACTATGACACCAACACATAGTATAGTTGTTTTAAAAAGTTTTAAAATCTTCCCAATGAAGAGTTTTGGTGTTATTGACAAGATTTAAAAATAAGAAAAAAAAAAAGTCTTTTATATTTACTTACATATTTACCATTTCTGGCATTCTTTATCAGTTCCTATTTATCCAAACGCCCATATAACATCATTTTCCTTCAGCCAAAAAGTACTTCCTTTAACATTTTCTGTGTATATACAGGTGTCCTGAAAACGAGTTCTCTCAGATTCTGTCTGAAAGCTTTTATTTTGCCTGCATTTC
Source organism: Taxidea taxus jeffersonii (assembly GCA_003697995.1). Lineage (NCBI taxonomy): Eukaryota > Metazoa > Chordata > Mammalia > Carnivora > Mustelidae > Taxidea > Taxidea taxus. Next base: position 12,608 of record ML111906.1, on the reverse strand, counting down.
CTGAAAGGTATTTTGCTAGGTAGAAAATTCAAGTTGAGAATTATTTTCATTCAGAGTTTATGCTTTTCTTTTTACAGCTTTTCACTGAACAGATTATGATGTTCCTTTAGGTGGTTTCTTTTGTTTCTCCTGCTTTGAGTTCACTGAGCTTCTTGGATCTTTGGGCTTACACAGTTTCAACAAGTCTTAAGATTTTTCAACTATTATTTCTTCAAATATTTTTTTCTGCCCCATTCTGTCTCCATTTGTTCAGAGACTCCTATTACACATAAGTAAAACTACTTAACAGGGCACACAGTGGCTCAGTGTCCAACTCTTGACCTCAGCTCAGGTCTTGGTCCAGGGTTATGAGGTGAAGCCCCACACTGGGCTCCATGTTGAGTATGGAACTTACTTTAAAAAAAACAAAACAAAACACTATTTGATATTGTCATCAAGTTACTGATGCTCTATTCATTTTTTTCTAGGGCTTTCTTTTTTTAAAGTAGGCTCCACACCCAACACGGGGCTTGAACTCACAATGCTGAGATCAAGAGCTGCGTGCTCTACCGACTAAACCAGCCAACTGCCCCTCTAGTTCATTTTAGATAGTTTCGATTGCTGTGTCTTCCAGCTCACTAATATTTCATTCTGTAGTCTGCAGTAAACTGATAATTCCATGCAATGTTTTTCATTTCTGATACTGTATTAACTCATCTGCCTAAGTTCAATTTGGGTCTTTTTATATTTTCCATTTCTCTATCAGTCTTGCATTGTTTTTTACTTTCTTGAACACAAAGAATATAATTACTGTTTTAATGTCCTTACTGCTATTTCCATCATCTCTTGTCATTTCTGGATCTTTTAAACTGACTAATTCTTCTTTTAGTTACAAGTTGCTATTATCTGGGTTTCTCTACATGCCCAGTAATTTTTTTTATCAGCTAATGGACATTCTGTATTTTATACACCTGGCTGCTAGATTTTGTTATACTCTTTCAAACTGCATTGAATTCTGTTCTGGGATTAGTTCAATCTGCTTCCAAGGTACATGCAAAGCCCTAAGTCTAAGGTGATATAATCTTTTACAGACTCTATCCTATGCCTTATCAAGTCTTTCCACTGTGGCTTGTAGGAACATGAACTATTAGTGAGTTCCAGAAACTGTTTCACCAAATGCTTTCCAGCAGTTATTTCTCCAGCTATGGAAGTTTCCTCTCTTATGTGTTTAATTCACAGTACTCAGCCAAAGCTTCATGGTAAGCCCTACAAAGATCTCGGAGTTCTCTCTGTGCAGTTCCCTCCATTATGGAATTCTGTCCCCAAAACAGTGGCTGCCATGGCCTCCCTAAACTCCTATCTCCTGTTTCTGCAATTCTGCAGGAAAACTGGGCTCTACTGGACTTCTTCCTTTCTGCTAACTGTTAACTGCTTCAATAGGTTAGCATAATTTTAGGGCTTGCCTTACTGATTCAGTGATAACTTCCTTCAGTGATAACAATCCTATGCTGTTGTCTAATATCTGAAACCAGTATTTCATGTATTTTGTCCAGTTTCTAGTCGTTTAACTCAGGAGGGCAAATTCAGTCCTTGTTACCTCATTATGGCCAGGATTTTGACCAGATAAATTATATAAAAATGCAGCACCTTCTGTTTTGTTTATAAGATCATCTGACTGATTTCAGAGAATACAGGAAGTCACTACTCAATTTTAACAAGACCTCGATCTACTTCATGGAGGAAACTATAAAAAGAATATCATATGTCGGTAATGAAGCCAACAGCATAGTTCTTACATTTGGTTCTACATACTTTATAGAATGAGTCTTTCATGTGGCACTGGTATTATAACCAGGTACCAAAATAAACTGATCCAAGACTCAGGCCTAACAACAGCCATATTACACCTAGATTAAGAAATACTTCGAAGTATACATTGTTTTTGCATAACAAATAAAAAAATCTCAAATGTAAAGAAAAATGAATATAAAGAACTTCCATTCTAAGGACAGACAATGAGAAAGAGATAAAGCTATGAAAGTACATGACCTATTCAGGAACCAGAGTGTGGTTACTGCATTTAGTGAATGAAAGAGAAAATGATACAAAATTGTAATTTGGGGGTCAGTTCCCAACAACACCAAAAGCTGACCAGGATAAGAAGCAACAGGAGTTCTCATTCATTGTTGAAGGGAATGCAAAATGGTATAATTTGGACGATAATTTGACATTTTCTTACACAACATTCTCCTAACACATGCCCCAGCAATCACACTCCTTGGTTGTTTATCTAGGTGAATTAAACAGTTATGTCCACCAAGATACCTAGAGAAGGATGTTATTTATTCATACCTGCCAGAGTATGGAAACAACCAAGATGTCTTCAATAGGTGAATTTGGATAAACTGTGCTACAGATAGTAAAGACTATTAATAAGCACTAAAAAGAAATTGGGGGGATGCCTCAGTTGGTTAAGCAGCTGCCTTCAGCTCAGGTCATGATCCCAGCATCCTGGGATCGAGTCCCACATCGGGCTCCTTGCTTGGCAGGGAGCCTGCTTCTCCCTCTGCCTCTGCCTGCCACTCTGTCTGCCTGTGCTTGATCGCTCTCTCTCTCTCTCTCTAACAAATAAATAAATAAATAAATCTTTAAAAAATAAATAAATAAAAAGAAATTGGGTATTAAGTCATGAAGACATGGAGATTTAAATATATTATTACAAAGTGAAAACACTACATAGTGTATGATTACAACCAAATGACATTCTGAAAAAGGCAAAACTATGGAGACAATAAAAAGATCAATGGCTGCCAGGAGCAGAGGGAAGGGAAGGATGAAATAACAGAGCAAAAACATTCTTAGGGTAGTAAGATATACTCTGTAATTCATATTACACATTTGTCAAATTATACATTTGTCCAAACTCATAAAATGTACAACACCAGAAGTAAATCCCAACATAAATTGTGGACTTTGGGTTATAATGTTTCTGTGGAGATCCATTCTGGTTCATGATAGTGGGGAAGACTATACATGTGCAGGGCAAGGAGTATATGAAAATTCTCTATACTTCCTGCTCAATTTTGTTGTCAATCTAAAACTATTCTAAAAAAAAGTCTATTAAAAAAATCTGGCAACAATATGAAATATAAGCCAGACAAGGGACTAAAGTGAGAGAAATCAGTTAAGAATATAAAGGAACACCATAGGCAACACACAAGGATAGGCAGAAACAATACTGACAGTAGAAACAGAAGCACTCTAAAGCAGTGTTCAAGTTGTTTCTTATACAGTTGACCCTTGAGCAACATAGGGAGTTAGGTGCACCAACCTCCCCACACAGTTGAAAAATCTAAGTATAGGGGCACCTGAGTGGCTCAGTGGGTTAAAGCCTCTGCCTTCAGCTCAGGTCCTGATCCCAGGATCATGGGATCGAGCCCCGCCGTCGGGCTCTCTGCTCGGCGGGCAGCCTGCTTCCCTTCCTCTCTCTCTGCCTGCCTCTCTGCCTACCTGTGATCTCTGTCAAATAAATAAAATCTTAAAAAAAAAAAAAATCTAAGTATAACTTCTGACTCCCCAAAAATTAACTGAAAGCCTACTGTTGGCCAGAAGGCCTTAGCAATAACATAAACATTCAATTTACACATTTACGTTATGCGCATTATATACTCTATTCTTATAGTACAGTAAGCTAAAGAAAAGGTTAATAAATCCTAAGAAAAATACATTTACAGTGCTTTATCATATTTAATGGGAAAAAATTCATGTACAAGTAGACCTCTCCAGTTCAAACTGGGTCGTGCTGCTCAAGGGTTAACTGTATATATCACCTAATATATTAGATATAACCATTACAGATCTGTCTGCACAAAAAGAAATAATTATTTTCTCCAAATTAATAATAACAAAACAAAATAATGTTTTTATCAAAATACATGTGTACCTTGGAATAACTTTCCAGGTTTATATGACAAATATAGACAGTGAAAATTAGATAATACATAACAAAACACATCCATGTTTTAAAAGTTAGAACTCACCTAAGAAATTTTAATTTATTTTAATTGGGACACTAAAAAAATTAAAATATAACTACTTAATACCTAGTTTTCTTATATAATGAACTATAATGAGACACTACATTCTTACTGAATAACTACATTCTTACTGAAGTAAGTACAGTCTTACTGAATTTTAACTTTTTAATGAATGTAAATTGGTATCAGATTGAGTGAAATCTTTATTTCTTATCAATTTTGACAAAATACTTCCTCCCAGAAAACTCCAAACATTGTTAAATAGTGAATGGCTGTTAAAAATCAATGTAAATCATTCAGTGTGGAGAGAGATTATTATTTACAATGATCACAAAAGAAAGAATTACTTTTCTGAAAGTGGGATGATTAATCTCACCTTTTTCTTCTGGCTTTACAGGAAAATACTTCTTGTCTATAGTTATTAACTCGGGCTTTGGAGCTAAGGAAAAAAACAAAGTTAATGCTTAAAAAAGAAAATTGTTTCAAAGCACAAACATAATTATACTACTAAACAGTTCAGGTTAGTTTAAAAATAACATCAGAGAAAAACATGGCTTAACAGAGGAACTATATACCAGAATCACTAGGCTAAATATCCAATCCTGCAGCTGTTACTTTGTGGTCTCAGATCCCTCTTTGTCAAATGAAGGTGTTCATATGATCTACAACACCACTCTCCAATAGAACTCTTTATGATGATGGAAATATTCTATTTTTGTACTATCCAAAATGGAGTATGAAGACTTGAAATGTTACCACTATGACTGTGAATTCAATTTTTTAATTTTATTTAACTTTAAATTTTAAAAAGCCCAAATATGACTGGTGATTAAAAATCCTCTAACACCAACTTCTATAAAAATTATTTTTAACTTGTGCTTTACTTGTTCTGGGATTAGGTCAGCAAATACAAAGCCGAAAACTTGAGAGTAGGGAAGGACTTGTATTATTTTAAAATAAAGCAAATCTTCCAAGAAATAATTGTACTTCATTCATAAAAAATCAGAAACTAGGGGCTAAAATTTACAGAAATAGACAAAGAGCCAGATTATAAAACTATAAGTCTGGAAAAGTCTTCTAAGAATACTGTAATATACTTCTGCTTAAAAAAATGAAAATAAACTCTTCTAGTTTGCTTAACCCTCAGCACACTGTCTGAAGAAATACAAATTAATATTCAAATAAGACATTAACAAATGGATTTAATATGAAAAGGCAGAATAACTAACTGGCCAGATCAATATATTAAGTATTCTATCTAAACTTTGCCAATTTTCTTAATTAGAAATGATGTTATAACTAAAGTATCCAAATTATACTTAAGACCCTATTTTATAAAGTTTATACTTAAAAAATACTGATATTAATACATATGAACACTTACTTTTTATATATCTCTAGTATGTATATATCAGGATATAGGATTTTTGCTAATATAAGTGTTTTATACTTAAAACCCAATTTCACCATTTTATAACTTGAAAATATAAAATATAGCAAACTGAATAATATGTTTCTTACATACCTGGACCTTTAGCAGGTGGTGGTGGTTTCTTTGGTTTCTATTAAAATAACAACAGTGAAGATACATGAACAGTTACATGTTACATATTTATACTTAAAATAAATTCTGATTATTAATATTATCTGTCCTCATCCCATCCCTGCCAAAAATTATAAAACAAAAAGATCTTAATAACCAACAGGTTACTGAAAAAAATTAATTTGTTAGAACAAGTATCTTCTTGATCAAAATTCTAATATGTCAAAACTCACCAGTGAGTTTGGTAAACCCCCAAATATCTTAATGATAATCAAAAATATTCATGACTGCCTCCTTTACTTTAAGATTCCTAGGTACAATTTTACCTCTCTTTAACAACTGAGTACTATAGGAAAGGAGAGGTAGCAGGGAAAGGAAGAGAGAGAAACTGGTTAAAAAAAAAAAAAAGAACACCTAATAAATAAATCTAGCTTATACTCTTGACTCTACAGAACTCTCAAAGAGAAGATTTAAATCAAAGGTCTGTGGGGCACCTGGGTGGCTCAGTCAGTCAAGTGTCCAACTCTTGATTTCCATTCAGGTCAGGGGGAAAGCAGGGAAGGAGAGAGAGAATGTTAGGCAGAACATGGAGCCCCACACGGGGCTGGATCCAACAACCCTGAGATAATCACCTGAGCTAAAATCAAGAGTCAGACACTTAACTGACTAAGCCACCCAGGTATCCCACCATTCACTTATTTTTAAGACTTAAACTTGAAATATTCCTAAGCATGTGAATTTGGTTCTACCAAATTTAAAATAACTGAGAGTCAATGCTATATAAACACCAAATAACCCCTCCCCAAATAATTTGTTCATTAGGCATAAGAATAAAGCACCCTGGGGGTACCCGGGTGGCTCAGTGGGTTAAAGCCTCTGCCTTCAGCTCAGGTCATGATCTCAGGGTCCTGGGATCGAGCCCCGCCTTGGGCTCTCTGCTCAGCGGGGAGCCTGCTTCTCCCTCTCTCTCTGCCTGCCCCTCTGCTTACCTGTAATCTCTCTCTTTGTCAAATAAATAAAAATAAAATCTTTAAAAATTAAAAAAAAAAGAATAAAGCATCCTGAAAGGCTGAATAAATACTGAATGAAATCTAACAAAAGAAGGACCTCAGATAGCATTAACCCATAGAGCAACCTCTAATAATTTACTTAACTATATAAAGACTGAAAAGGTAGGAATTTCTAGATTGGCTTAAATAAAATACGGCAGACTGTCTTATTCTGGGTGTCTGCTCTCTGACTCAATTAGAGAAGTAGCAAGGAGGAGGCAGTCCAAGACAGTGGCATAGGAAGACTCTGAACTGACCTCCTCCCCTGGACACAATAAATCTATACCTACATATAGGGCCATTCCTCCAGAAAAAAATGAGGGTGGACTGAATAGCTTCCACACAGCAAACAACAGAGGGACCACACAGAGAACAGTGGCAGACAAGGGAACAACATAAACCACATCCCAGATACAAAAACCTGCAGTAGGGAGGGATATCCCTGAGGGTCCCAAGCAAACTCACCTGCCCTAGGGCACAGAAACAAAACAGCAACTTAAAGGGCAACTAGACTTCAAGTGCGGGAAATCCATTTACTAACTCTAGAGCTTCTCCCAAATGAAGGAACTGCTAGAACTCTTTCCAGGTTCAAAGATTCCTGCAAGTACCACTGTTTATGTTCCCCACACCCGTACTTGACAGTACTGATGAGAAGAGTCTAGGTACTCAGTTGGCCTGCTAGGACTGCCCCAGCAAGTCTGGGGCCCCAAATCCAGAACAATTTCAGCTGTCCAACTAAGGCAATCCACTGCCCTGTGCCAGCCCCAGCTTTAGCCATCACAACATCACAACAAGGTGGTCCTAGAAGTTCCAGAATACCACAGGCCTGCGGCCAACAGCTCAAGCTCTCCCACCAGTGTGGCCCTGGCACAGAGTACACTGGAATCCCTCCCATGCCCACACTTGCTCAAGTCATCCACTAAGGAGCCCAGGCTAACTCTAGCCCCAGCCATCCTGCCAAAGTGCCCTGGTGTAGCAAGTCCCAGGGCACCCATGGCCCAAGTCCACTCTAGCATCAGCTCCCCAGCCAAATCCTCCTGGTACACAATCAACAAAGGGGAAATTCCTATACAAGGCCTCAAGGCCTCAAGACCAACAGGTAATTTACCAAATTTACAGACACCAAATTTACAGACACCAACACAGAAAGACAAACAACATAAGGAGAAAGATGATGTTCAAAACAATAGAACAATATAAAACCTCAGGAAAAAACCCTAAGAGATAAACAGTTTACTTGATAAAGAGTGCAAAGGAACAGTCACAGAAATGTTCACTGAACTTAGGAGAAGAAGGAATACAGAAAGAAACCTTAACGAAGAGGTAGGAAATATAAGAAAGTACCAAAAGGAGGGGTGCCACACTCAGTTAAGCATCCAACTCTTGAGCTAGGCCCAGGTTGTGATCTCAGGGTCATGAGACTGAGTCCTGTGTCAGGCTCCGTGCTGGACATAAAGAGATTCTTTCTCTCCCTCTGCCCCTCCTACCCCTGGTCACATGGGCTCATACTCAAAAAGAAAAAAGTCACAGAACTGAAAATTTCAGTAACTGAACTAAAAATACATGAGAGTTCATCAAGAGATTAGAGGATAAAGAATGGATCACCCAAATGGAAGACAAAATAGTGGAAATCACCCAGTCAGAATAGCAAAAGAAAAAAGCAATTTTTAAAAAATGAAAATAGTTTAAGGGATCTCAGAAATGATACCAAGTATACTAACATTCACATTATAGGGGTCTCAGAAGGAAAAAAAGAGAAAATCTATGTGAAGAAATAATGGTTACAAACGTTCTTAACCTAGTGAAGGAAAGACATCCATGTACAGGAAGCAAAGAGAGTTCCAAACAAGATGAAATCAAAAAGAGCCACATAAAGATATATTGTAATTAAAATGATAAAAGTTAAAGAGAAAATCTTAAAGGTAGCAAAAGAAAAACAGTAACATATAAGGGAAACCCCCTAAAATATCAGCTGATTTTGTAACAGAAACTTTTTGTGGGTAAGAAGGGAGTAACAGTATACATTTAAAGACCTGATAGGCAAAACTCATAACCAAGAACACTCTACAAGGCAAAACTACTCACAACTGAAGGAGAGCTAGAGTTTTCCAGTTAAGCAAAAACTAACAAAGTTCATCACCACTAAAAAGGTCTTATAAGAAATGTTAAAGGGTCTTCTTTAAGTAGGAAAAAAAGACCATAACTCCAAATAAAATACGAAGGAAAAAAAAAATCTCAATGATAGAAATAAATATATAATAAAGGCAGTAAATCAGCCACTTAAATAGTATATAAAAGTTAAAAAACAAAAACAGTAAAATTTACTATAACTACAATAACTAGTTAAAGGATACACAAAAAGACGTAAAGTGAAACAACGAAAAAAAAACATGGATCAGATGTGAGATATAAAAGTTTAGTGCTAGAAATACATCTGACTTTAAGAACTATTAGCTTAAAATAGACCGTCACATATATAGGTCAACATATAGAAACCTCATAGTAACCACAAACTAAACATCTACAGAAGAAACACACACACAAAAAAATAATAAAAAGAAGCCCAAATGTAATACTAAAGAAAACTATCAAACCACAAGGAAGAGACCAAGAAAAGAAATGAACAGAGAAAAGCTACAAAAACAAACAGGAAACAATTAAAATGGCAATAAGTACATACCTACAAATAATTACTTTAAATCTAAATGAACTGAATATTCCAGTCAAAAAAGACATAGACTGTATGAATGGATAAACAGAAAACCACAATCCAAAGAAAAAAAAAAGAAAACCACAATCCATCTATATGCTGCCTACAAAGACTCACTTCAGATCTAAAAGACATACAGACTGAAAGTGAAGGTATGGAAAAAGATATCTCATGCAAATGGAAACAAAAAGAAAGCTTATGTAGCAATACTCATCAGACAAAATAGACTTTAAATAAAGACTGTAAGAAAAGACAAAGTATATTACATAATAAAGGTGTCAATCCAAGACGGAGTCATAACATGCAAAAATATTTATGCCCCCAACACAGAAGCACCAAAATTATATATAAGGCAAATATTAATAGACACAAAATTGAATGTAACACAATAATTGTAGGTGACTTTAATAACCCACTTACATCAATGGACAGATCATCCAGTCAGAATATTAGTAACGAAATGCTAGCCTTAAACAACACATTAGACCAGATGGACTTAATAGATACATACACACCATTTTGTCCAAAAAACTATAGAGTACACTTTTTTCAAGTGCACATGGAACAGTGTTAGACCACAAATCTCAGAAAATTCCAGAAGACTGAAATCATAACAGTATCTTTTCTAACCCCAAGGGTATAAAATTAGAAATTAACTACAAGAGGATACCTGGGGGGAAAAAAAACCCCAAACACAGGAAAGCTAAACAATGCTACTAAACAATCAATGGGTCAACAAAGAAATCAAAGAGAATGTCTAAAAATATGTTGAGACAAATGAAAATAAAAACAATAGAAACAACTTTCCAAACCTATGGAACACCGCAAAATTCTAACAGGCAAGTTCAGAGCAATACAAGAAAGCCTACCTCAAGAAATAACAAAATTCCAAAGAAACAATCTAAATTTACACAGAGAGGAACTACAGGGGGGAAAAAAAAACAAACCAAATAGAAAAACAAAGACCAGAGCAGAAATAAACAAAACAGAGATTAAAAAACAAAAGACAAGATCAATGAAACTAAAAGCTGACTGTTGAAAAGATAAGCAGTATCAATAAACCTCTAGTCAAAAATCATCAAGAAAAAAAGAGAGATGACCCAAATAAATATACAGGACCCAAATAAATATAGAAGAAATGAAACAGGAGAAGTTACAGGAGACATTACAGAAATATTAAGGATCACAAAGGTTACTATAAACACTAACATGCCAACAAATTGGAAAACCCAGATATGGATAAATTCCACTTTTCTAAGAATTTATCCATTTCCTCTGGGTTCCAAGACTTGATTACAAAGAAACAGAAAATGTTAACAGATCAATTACAAATAATAAAATTCAATCTGTAATTTAAAAGACCAGGGCCAGACAGTTTCATAGGTGAATTCTACCAAACATTTAAAGAAGAGTTAGTAACTATCCTCAAATTATTTAAAAACACTAAAGAGGAAGAAATGCTTCTGAATTCATTTTATGAGGCCAGCATTACCCTGATATCAAAACCTATCAGACGTCACAGGAGAAAGAAAAACAAAATTACAGGCAATATCCCCGGTGAACACAGATGCAAAAATCCTTAACAAAGTATTAGCAAACTGAACTGAACAATACATCAAAAGGATCACACATTATAATCATTTAGGATTTATTTCAGAACGACTCAACATCTTCAAATGGATCAACATAATACACCATTTTAACAAAATGAAGGATAAAAATCCTATGGTCATCTCAATACACACAGAAAGACCATACAAAAAATCCAACATCCATTTATAAAAACTCTCAACAAAGTGGGTACAGAAAGAATGTACATCAACATAATAAAGTCCACACATGACAAACCCAAAATTAACATCACACTCAATGGTAAAAAGGTAAAAGCTCTTCCTCTAGGATCAGGAACAGGATAAGGATGCCCACTCTCACCATTTTTCATCAACACAGTATTGGAAATCTTGGCCACAGCAGTTAGGCAAGAAAAAGAAATAAAAGGCATCCAAATTGGAAAGGAAGAAGTAAAACTGTTCACTACTGGAGGACAACATACGATACATACATACACACTGGATTATTACTCAGCTAGAAAAAGAATGAAATCCATAGATGGACCCAGGGGATAATGTGCTAAGTGATATAAGTCAAACAGATAAAGACAATACCATATTATTTCATTTATTATGACATCTAAAAAACAAAACAAATGAACAAACAAAACAGAAACAGACTCACAGACATAGGAAACAGAGGTTACCCTAAAAAGGAAGGGGCTAGGGGGTGGGTGAAATAAGCTGAAAGGGAGTAAGAGATACAAACTTCCAATTATAATAAGTCAGTCACAGGGCTGTAATGTTCAGCATAGAGAACATAGTGAATAATATTGTAATAACTTCGGTGACGTGATAATTAGACTTCTCACAGGGACCATTTTGCCATGTATAAAAATATCTAATCACCATGATCTATAACACTTAAAACCAACAGGATATTGTATGTCAACTATACTTCAGTCAATCAATCAATTGATCTTCAGTGAGGTCCATTGTTCTAAGGGGAAAAAAGGATCAAGTTGCAGAAAAGCAAAAGATCACGGATGAATAACTCAGTGTCACTTTAAATCCAGTAAGAAAGCAAAGATTGCTTCCTACCCTCCCAAAAATGCATTAACAGAGTAATACTGTAAGATCAAGAGTAGTTAAAATATGATTTTCCAAAAAAATTAAAGTATAATTTCTTCCAGGACAAGTGTTAATTTGTCTAACTACAATGAGATACTTTTTCTTTTAATTATGATAAAGTAACAAAGTCTAAGGTTACTTTTCAAGACAGTCAGTGGGGAAAGAACACCAGAAGTAAAACATAGAACTAAAATATTATTTTATTTTACTACAGTTCAAATCAATTTTACCTCAATATATAAACTGGAAACCCCCTCATAAAGTTATTCAGTAACAATACAAAACACCTGTTTTTAAAGAAATACTGGCAAAAGGTTTATTAAACTATCATCATCATTGTAAAAAAAAAAAAAGCTTACTGGAAAGTCTTTATCCAGTTCGTTTATCTGAATAGCAAAATTATCTGGAAATACTCCTTCTTTACCATTAAGTTCACCCTTCCACCAGCCAGCTTCTCCAGTCTCCTATAATGCAAAATGAGGAATAATTAAAATAACTGGGGTTATCTTTAAATAAGAAAAAGGTTTATAACAAAACATGAAAATATTCAATTCCATTATTTTTACAAGGGAAGAAAAGGGCTAAACAGATCATAAAGTCCTTCTAAAA